>CACVKI010137953.1:0-10830 GCA_902732785.1 Trichogramma evanescens | reverse complement strand
CACGTTATGTGATTACAAGCACATGGCGCCGTGGAAAGTTTTCCTTCTATCATCTGAACAAACTAAGTTTTGGTCATTAATTTATATGTTGTTATATTGCAGGCAAAGAAGAAGGTAGGCAAGAAGGTAGCTGCTGCTCCTTTGGCAGTCAAAAAAGTTGAGCCAAAGAAGCTCACTAACCCCTTGTTTGAAAAGAGGACCCGAAACTTCGGTATCGGTGAGTATCCTTATATTACTGTCAAATGAGCCATGAGATTAAATTCATACTTTTCACCTTTTCTAACGTTACATACACATGTACATGATGAAGATTATAGAGCCAATCCAATGATTGTATGTGATATATTCTATTTTTCCTGAAACTATAATAATTTAAATTTATTTTTTATTATTCATGTATCTATCTGAGCATATGATTAATTGTATTTTATTTTGTTTATAGGTCAGGATATCCAGCCAGAGCGTGATCTGTCGCGTTTCGTTAAATTCCCTAAATACATTAGGATACAGAGGCAAAAATCAGTCCTCTACAAAAGATTGAAGGTGCCACCACCAATCAATCAGTTCAACCAAACGTTGGACAAACAAAATGCCACCCAACTCTTCAAGTTGCTGGAAAAATATAGGCCAGAAACAGCTTTGGCCAAGAAATTGCGCTTAAAGGCACGTGCTGAAAAGAAGGTGGAAAAGAAGGAAGATACTCCTTCCAAGAAACCAAATGTCATTCGAAGTGGTGCCAATGCAGTAACAACTTTAGTTGAGCAGAAGAAAGCTCAATTGGTTGTCATCGCCCATGATGTTGACCCAATTGAGATTGTAATCTTCTTGCCTGCTTTGTGCCGCAAAATGGGTGTCCCATACTGCATTATCAAGGGCAAAGCTCGCTTGGGCCGTCTTGTCAGAAGGAAGACATGCACAGCCGTTGCTTTGACGCAGGTAAACTTTGTGGTTTTTATATTTTGGTCAACATGCATTTTTAAATATGATGAAAAAACAGCCAATCCTATGATTGTCATGATTATTTGATTAGTCTTACTGAGTAAAACAATATACTTGAAAAAATGAGATTTAAAATTCTGCAGAGTCATTATAATATAAAAATTTTTAAATTTCAGGTTGATGCTGGTGACAGAGCCAACTTCACCAAGATTGTTGAGGCCATCAAGACCAACTTCAATGATCGCTTCGATGAAATCCGTCGTCACTGGGGTGGAGGAATGCTCGGCAGCAAGTCTGCCGCCAGAATTGCTAAACTCGAAAAAGCCAAGCAAAAAGAGCTTGCTCAGAAGCAAGGTTGATTTTTATAAACAAAAAATAAAAGATTTATTGTAAATTAAAATTTTTTAAGATTTATTTTCCTTTTAAACTTCTTACTTCTATCAAGTTTTTACAGTTTATATATTATAATATATAATTTATATACAAAAATACTAAACGTAAGTATAGAAAAGAACTTCACATCCTTTTCTTTATCAGTTTCTCTAATTTTTGAATTCGTCCAGCTTCGTGTTCAGGGCTCTCTGGGGGGAGATGACTGTTTGTCTCGTTTGTTGCTTCACTTGCAATACGATGTTTAAATTCTTCAATTAGTTGCGTTTGCTCAGTTTTTCTTAGTCCCTGAATATTAAAATTTGTCATCGTATATATTCATAAATTAATCTATAAATTTTATTATTCACTTCATAATATACCTTCATATCCAAGATTTTTTGGAATTCTGGCATTTTGAGATCAGGTAACAACTTTTTACACTGATCAGCAAAACAACTTGGAGAATCTGTGGGAGCCATTACAACTTTCAGCAACATTTCAGCATTGCTCATACCTTTTATTACAACCTAACGAATTTATAATGAATAAAAATCATTCCAACAGTGAAAGTTTAATTTACTAATTATTATATTAAGAACAATGAAAATTTTATTGTACCTTTGTGTACATAGCTGGGGCCTTACGTTGAACAGAAGATCCTGCTGATGGAAGATCCAAAAGAGCTGTTTTTAACATATGAACATCTAAAAGCAACTGTTCAGTTCCGACGGTGCTCAAGGGTTTACACTTGAATATCTGCTGTGTTAGCTTTGGAATAAATGATCTGTAAAACATAAAAGTTAGTCGAAAAAGCATAAAACAATAAAAAATGAGAAGAACTTACGAAACAAATTTAACACATAATTGTGTAAAGTATTTTCTGCATGATGATAATTGATCTCGTATAACGGGGATGGTTTGGCGAAGATGAGACAATATTGTACTGACATAGCCGCTTTGATCACCAACAGTTTCAATCGAGCTCCATTGCATCTGATAGATGAAAAAATAATATGATTAATAATTATACTTTTTAGTTAGAACATAGGAGATCGTTTTATTCAAAACCACAGTTAATTTATTGCCGATTCTTAGTGAAATCGAATGGACAAAAATATTTTTTTTCTGCTAATATGAAAAACTTGTTTTTTCCGATGTCAGAAATGTTCCAAAAATTTTTTTGGAAAAATTGGGGCTTTTTATGACCCTTTTTCAGAGGCCTAAACTTGGCAAAAAAAGCCTGACGGCGGTTTGGGTCTCCCGGGAGGAGATGGTCGATCTCTTGTTATAGTGAGCCAGGCGGGAGGCTTCGGCGGCAATGCACTCGAAGATGTTGTTGGTACATTTTTGACATCGGAAACAACAAGTTTTTCGTATTCGTAGAAAAAAAATATTTTTGGCTACACGACTTCACTGAAAATTAGCCGTATGAATAAGATACAATTTTTAGAGGATAAAATTGTTGTATAAGCTTACTTTTATCATTGCATTCATTGCAGGTTCACATGCTAATTCTAAATCTTGAACAAGCAGTTGTATACAGTTGGATATTACACTGCAAAATTTAATCAAACGATAAGTTCCAAGTTTTAGTTTCTAAAACCAAAAATGTTATTGTATACCCATGGAATATGTCTTGTTCTTGAGATAAATTAATCCTATCTGCATACATTTTATCTGTTTTTAATCGAAGTTTTTCTTCTAACTGTTGTGTAGTTTCGAGACAATACTCGGCTGTCGTCAAAATGCTATAATATGGGAAATTTATTGCGAGAAATAGTATTATTACACATTAATACAATAACTTATTAATACCGATATTTCACATAACGTTTCGCATGCAATAATTGGAAAAAATTCGTTCGTATAACGTTGCTGAATTCAATTATGGTTTATAATATTTACTTATGCTTACCAGCAAATGCGTGCCTGTTCTTCTTTGTTAAATTTGCTGCTCTCACCTTCTTTTAAAAAACTTTGGAAATTTTGAATGAACCCAGATGTTGACAAATCTCGAAAATCGCGAGTAATATTGCTGACGCTTGTACCGATACTACCACCTCCGATTCTTTCAAACAAAAACAATTTAATATTATAAGATTTCACGTAGTACAAAAAACATTTCAAGCCACTTACTTTGGTAAATTATTTTGGAGAATTTTAACAGCATACTCTCTAAGATATTTTTGGAAAACTTCTGCCAAATTCAACATTATAGCACCAGAACTCAATTGGGTACATTGCAACATGCATTTTTTATAAAATACAAATAAATCGGCACAAGAAGAAAGTACACTGCTTGGACCTTCTTGTTGACCAGCTTCGTGTATTCCACCTGCACCGGGAGGCCGAGTTTTACAATCAGCAATAAACTTGTCTAAAAGTTCGGCTAAATTGCGGTCAAGACTTTCAATGTAAATATATAAATATGATTCAAAGCAACGTCCTATTAAATTTGTGAAAGGTGATGCAAGTTGCTTCATATCTGATTCTGTTGACTAAAAACAATAAATATAACGTAAAATAAAAATGAATTATTTAGACCATAGTAAAAGTGAAATCGATGATGTTCAAAATTTTTTTTAATATATATACCTGGTTTTTTGCAGTGCTCTCTTCAAAAGGATTACCAGAAGCAGTTTTTGCAGTTTGTGATTCTTTTTCATCTGCTTTGACTTCTTTTTTATTGATTTCTTCTAAAGTAATGCCAGTAAATCTTTTAGCTAATAATGTTTCAAAATTAGTTGTTCGCTGTATGGCATACAATAGTAATTTAACATCTATTTCAGCAGTACGTTTATGCATTAACTTTGATAAATCTTCTCTTGTTACAAAACAAAATTGTACAGCTATGCGTTCAGATACTTCCCAATCCTGTGGAAATATATTGCCAAATTTTGCTTCAAAATCAATTAAATGTTTTTTAATCCAAGCATAGCGGCGATCAATTTTGTCTAACCAAGCAAATTCTTGGTTTTCATCAAATAAATGTGTGTATTCTTGTAGTTGCATAGTTACAAACCATTGTAAAAGCTCTTTCCTGAAAAAGATAAGTCTTTAATAATAGTATATTACATATTTATAAATAGTTAGAAACCTACTTGACTTTAGGATCAAGAACAGATAGCACAAGACATGCATCAGTTAGATGAGCAAAATTCTTAGCATTCTGTCCAGTAAATGTTTCCTTGAAATCTGTTGTTATCTGTTGAGCTAATTCAACATGAATTTTTTTTATCTAAAAACCGAAAATTAGTGGTGTAACATTACTCATACTTCCAAAAATATTGAAATATCCAGTAAAATTTTCTTACTTCATCATAAACATTTTTTATTTGTGGTGTATCCATATGATTATGAAAATATTTCATCACTTCCATTACAGCTTGAAGTGGTAGAACTATTTCTTTGTATTGTTTTCTTTTTGTTAAGTCTCTGCAAATTACAATAATTTTTATCATCAACTTTCTTATAAAATTATTTTACTGCTTACTTTAAAGTTTCTACTCCTTCTACAAGCATATGCAGATGATTTAAAGTTGTGATAGAAACAGTCAAATTTTTTTTTGCAAAATCCAATTGCTTAATATCTCTTGTAATTTCTTTTACTGTTTCTTCTGATTCTTCAGCCATTCGTTTAATATCTTTAATTTGTCCAAATAATTGTTTGATAACTTTTTGAGTGTTATCTAGAGCTATTTTTCCATCTTGGGTGTTACCAGTTTGTCCTCCAATTAATTGGCGCATTTCTTTATTAATTTGTTTACTTTCATTTTCCAATTTATTAATAACTTCATCTATATTAACTAGTGACTGCTCGGTTGGGAAAAGAGTATTTATGTAGTCAACTGGATTAAAATCTGGTTGATCCAAAGGATCACTACTAGGAATAACCTGTAAACAATTGGTTGAATAAATCATCTTTTGATTTCAAGATTAAAGCACAAGTTGAACAATTACTTTGTCAATGACAGCTTGAACATGAGGAGGATAAGTCACTATGGAAGCTCGCCACTCTGCTAAATGTTCTTCTAAAGTTTGTTCTTTTTCTTCATCAGCCATTTTTATCTCATATAAATTAATGAATTTATCCGATCCTTTCTTTGTGATAAACGATCTTTATCGAAAATGTGTACGATTAATAAGCTTCAGTTTTATTATTATATTAAAAAACAGAATTTGCACGAAACCACTTGCCAACAGCTTTAAACCAAAATGTTTGTTGTGTTGTGATAACTTATTCCGGTATTCATATGCGTAATCATATGGCCGATAACAGGTGCCAACAATGCAAACGTCAAGTTGAGCCTCGCAGTAGGACAGCAGCAACCAGCGCGTAACTTCAGTTCATGACCCCGCTCGTTTCGTCTGCAATTTGCGTGAAGCACATTTTTGTTGACAGTCAGAATCAATAGGTTATTCGACTTTGTGCATGATTCTAATCAGTTGCTTAAAAATTCATTTATGAATTACATGTGATATTGCGATCTTGAAAATTTATTGATAAAAAAATGAACGATCCCTTTAAAGAGCCAGTTTTGTACTCCGGAAAACTCGACGAGGAATCGCTGGACCTTTCAGGCTTACCCGCAACTGGAGAAGAATACATTAAACGAGTCATGTAAATGATTTTTTTTATCTCAACAGTTATTGTTAAAAATTGTTTAAATATATTGTTTTACAGATACGAAGCGAGGAATTGTGATGATGTAGCATACGCAAAAATCGATGACTCGCGTTTTAAAAAACCCACATTGAATGTCAAGCCAGTTGGTACCTTGTTAATGAATTTATTTTGACAAATTTAGTATTTTTTTTCACTCTTGTTTTATAAATTTGCAGTTGCCAGAGTGCATCAAAGCTCCAGACTGCATGGGTCCCACTCAAGAATGGCAAAATCACCAAATATCAGAATTTTCTCAAATAAGAATGGAAATAGCACAATTTAGGGATGAAATAAAGAATAAAAAAAAGAGAAGACTGTCGTGTAAAGTGGAATTGGTACAAAAGTTTTAAAGTTCTTCTCAGTAAAGTAAAATTTTCAAAAGATATATTGAGTAATTGTTAACTTTTCAGCCTGATATAAGTGATCAAGAAGGCTGGATCAAAGTATGCACCACTACTAATGAAAATTATAAAGAACCTTTGCTCAGTATTATTTTATCAATTAATCAGCCATCAATCGAACAAGTTTTGGAATATTTAGTTAATTATTTAGAAAAGCAAGAACTTATTCAAGCAGAATTAGGGAGATGGTTGTATGCATTATTGTCTGCTTTAGAATTGCCTTTAAACCCTGACATGTGCTCTTGCCTTCGATCTTTAGCAAGGTATTGTGCATCCATGAGAGCTAAATTGGTAAGAAAAAATATATATTTTAATGATTTTCATTTAGGAAATAAGTTATAATATTTCTATTCATTGCCGCAGGAACCAACAAAAATCAATGATGTGGTATCTTTGAATCTTTTCATATGTTTAGTAGCCAGATATTTCAGGCAATTGGACTTAGCAGATCCATGAAGTTTAATTTAACTTTAGTTATTTTATTTTATTATTTGTAAAATATTAAATATGCTTTGGCTAAGCACTTTTGTGATTCAATAAATGTAAGTCATAAATGAGATAAAAATAAATATTTTTGTATTGCTAGTGAGTAAATTACAATGATTATCATGATTTTCTACTTATTGTACACAATAAACAATTTTTTACACACAAGTGAACAAAATTTAGTAAAAATGTAACATTATGAAAAATTGAAACTAAAAACTTATGAATTGGTGAATCATAATAAGTCATACATTGTTTTCTTGATCTTGCAATAATGCTGTAGCTAATCTTTCTAAATCGTCATAGCTCATATGAGCAACTTTCATTTGTAAGTCTTTTATTGTTTGATTAGCAATTGTTAATGCATCAGATTCAGTATAATAATTCTTTAATACTTTTAAAATCTCTGTTTTAAATATGTGAAGACCATTTTTAGGTGTACTAGTCTGTGGAGCTTTTTTGACTAATATTAGTTTACTTTCATCTTTAATTCCTGGGTAAAAACCAACTTCATTTTCATCTGAAATGAATTGACTAATTATAGAAAATAAAAATCACAATATTCAATGATAAACTTTAATATTTTACCTGTCAGAGCTTTTCCCATGAACAACAAACTTTGTTGTGGTACATCTATTGCTAATTTATCTCGAATTTTTTCTTTTACTTGCAATATAGTTTCTGTTGGTAGTATCTAAAAATATTAACCACAAAAGTTAGACGTAATTTTAAAAAGTTGCAGACATTTTTTTTTTGTGTACTTACTTCGAAGATATGTTCTTCTCCCATCAACATTTTAACTTTAACTTTCATTTTGACTTGTATTTAAGATTAGAGTTTATTTTCAATGTGTAAAACAGCTCGATGAATGTTAAAAAATTATCAAAACATTAGTATCATCAAAGCTTATTGTAATGCCAATTGCCCACACTCTTATCAAAACTATTTCTTCTGTGCGGTTAGGTTAATATAATTAATTGAACATTCCAATTAGTCAGTTCGAGCACCTGTTTATGATGGATCGCAAATATCTAATATTTTGTTCCTGCCTAAAAAATTGCGAATTACAATGATTTTTGCCTATGATGCTGACTGATTTTATGACTTGCCACTTGTCAGTTGTCAAGGTCTGGACTCTGGATACAAATTTGCGCATGTGCAATGTATTTTGAATAAACGCGAGAATCGAGATGCCGAGATATTGATAAAGTTCGAAACTGTAAAGATTTAGAACTTAAAAAAATTCAATTTCTAAAAATTAAAAAAAAAAATATTATTAATCAATAGCTAAGTAATGTAGAAAGACGTACAAACGTTTTTATATTAAATTGAAATTTTAAACATTCTTGCTTTAAATTAAAAACATGGATTTGTACACCTTCAAAAGTAATTGCAATGGAACGTATAAAGTTACTGGCTGTACCATATTATTAAAACATTTAAAAATTTTCAATAAAGAATCCTTTTTTAAATCATAATAACTTGAGATGCGCGATCGAGATCTTATTTGTTTTGAGTAAAGCCAATTGAGTTGTCAGAAAGTGGTACGGATTTTGCCCGCAAAGTTTCTACATACATGAATCAGACAGAATACTCCAAGTAAACACATCATCTCAACGACGATCATGGCGGCCCTCGATAATTTAGAAGCGAAATGTAATGTTTTGAAAAAAGAATGGGATAAGAGATCGCCTAATTTGAAATTATGTGGAGACATGTTAAAAGAACTCAAGGTATTAATAATTACATTAGAGTCCACTATCATTATCTCCTAACAATGTTCAATTTTTGAATGTAACCTCAAATTATACTGTCAATTTTGTACGGTCATGCTTGCACATAATTGATTTATCAATAGAATCGATTGAATATTCATCTTGAAAAATTATTTAATATAGTTTTAAATTTTCATTTTTTTATAGATTTTGTTAACACAATTATCTTTCCTACCAACAAGGCCTGCCAATCTTGGAGACAAGGCACATGAAAGAGAATTATATCTTGCTCGTGAGTAATTTTTAATTTATATATAAAAGCATTAATAAAACATATATATTTTAATTTTTGATATTTTATATAGGGGATATCCTTGAAATTGGTGCTAAATGGAGTGTAGCCAATCATGACATACCATCATTTGAACGATACATGGCACAGCTTAAAAATTATTACTTTGATTATAAATATAGCATAAAAGAATCGAAGAATATGTATGATCTCCTTGGATTGAATCTTGTGTTCCTTCTTTCTCAAAATAGAGTTGCAGAATTCCATACAGAACTTGAGCTGCTACCAGCAGACCGACTTGAAGTTGATCCATGTATACTGGTTCCACGTCAGTATGAACAGTGGCTAATGGAAGGCTCTTATGACAAAATTTTTAGAAACGCCCAAGGAACAATTTATTCAAAGACTTTTTTCATGGACATTTTGTTGAACACAGTTAGAGACGAAATTGGAGCTTGTGTGGAAAGTGCTTTTGATAAAATTTCAATTGAAGATGCAGCTAGAATGCTAAATTTAAATACTAAAGAAATCATGCAGTATTGTGCAAAGAAAAATTGGACATTAGCAAACGATGGATTTATACATTTTGAGGCACTTAATGAAAAGAAACATGTTGAACCAATACCAAGTGCTGATCTTGCAACTTTAACCATTGATTATGCTAGGGAACTTGAAAAAATTGTTTAAAGATAGATTTTGATCTTATTAAAAATAAAAAATTATTCTATAAACCATTGTTGTAACAACAAATGTAATAATACCTGAAGTAAGTTATTATTAACCAATGATAATAACTATTTCTGAAACTAAAAAATGTATTTTAATTATGAACTAAATTGTATATTTTACCAAAAATTCATCCATTTCCCGGTTCACATCTTATTATTTGATGCTTAAAAAATGAATAAGTTCTATGATGATTGGATTTGCTATATTATCATATTTATGATCATTAAAATAAAATATTTTTATATTCAGTACAAATTTTCATTTAAAGTCTTGAATGTATCTAATGTGGAATACCGCAACGAATATTTTTGAGCCTAGTTCAACTATTTCAGATTCAATTAGCGCAATAAAAGAGCGTAAAGAACCGAAATTGACAACTATATTTAAATAGTCCACATATTTGTTCCATATATTCAAAATAGCATAATTAATAGAAATTGCATCAGTTTTATACAATAATATATATATATTGTATAAAATATAATAATAATATGATTCGGGTATTTAGTATCTGCATAGGTCTATTTACAATACACGCGCAATGCTCGAAAAATGCGCGTGCATAAAGATTCTAGCTTATGTTCCAAGTTGTAGTAAATTTCATCGGGAAAGCTAATATTTATAGTATTTACTTACAACTGACTGTAGTAAATCATATAATAAATGACAGGAAATAAAATCAATTTTATTCAATATATGTTAAACTTTGATTGAAAATTGAATTTTAAAATCTGTGGTGGAAAGGGAGAACCGACCAACTCCATTTTTCGTGTTTTCGAGAAAAACGTGTTTAAAGTTGCGTATGAACGCGTAGCTAGACGCGGATGACTAGAGCTCTGTACCCATGATATTTTAACCTATTATGAGATATCTATTGACCAGTGTATCTATCAAATTGATAACGTAGGTGCGGAGCCAGATTAAATGGACTTGGTCGGTTTGCCGGGAAACGGTTTGCGACCAAGTCCACTTTCGCGGCAATTGTGCTTTTTAAAATGAACGTTTCTTGTGGGTTTTGTAGTAATTACGTGTTATTATGTTTCTAACTTGAAAAAATAGCTCTTAAAACGTATCAAAATGCCAGGTTTATCAAATTAACAGATGATTGATGTGTATCTAATTTTTTTTAGCTCCTTGTTTTAATTTTTTTTAGCCTTATTTTACTCTGGCAGCTTCCAATAACGTGAGAGTTGATATGCACAGTGTTCGAACATCATATTTTATCATTTT
>CACVKI010137951.1:0-29652 GCA_902732785.1 Trichogramma evanescens | reverse complement strand
TCGATATGATTCAGTAACCGGCTTTCTATTGAGGCACGAACAATCGACTACTTCCGATAACCTTATCCAAAAGAGAGAAACACTGAATAGTTATCTCCAATTTTATCTACACGACGTGGCGTAGCTAGTCATCACCGCTATCGACGTTCACAGCGTAGACCGCTGAACCTATCTATAGCACTCACATACTGAATTACCCAAGATCGATAATCCTGATTGAGACCTACATTATCGACACTTGGTCATATTCATTACCTACTCTCACTTCCAATACCCAGTCCGAAGTAAGTCAAAGGTGACTCATAAAGCTAGTGGTTAGTAGGCTCTGCCTAGGCCATTAATCCAAGAAATCCAACGGCGTCATTACACTAATAAGATTACCCAATTTTTGAATTTGAAACAAAATCAGCCGCATTACATTTGCATCTCATTAAAGTTAATCAAATCGTTATTTTTACTCCCTTGCGAGATATCGTTTATCGAAAATGATGCTGTTTAATTTTTAAATCTCTTCGAACATGGCACTCTATTCATTTTCAACGTTAATAACACTTATGTTCCCGATTGCCAATTTATTTAATTTTAAGTTTTTTTTTTATGTTTTCTCGTCAGCCGCGCTGCCAAGGCGTGATCGATGTCGGTGAGCGCTGGTGTTCGACGCTGATGCGTCAAAAGGAACACGCGGGGTAATTTGTTCGATGACAAATTACGCTTGCTTGGCTGCATAATAGAAACGTTTGTATTTCGACTGGCTTCTGGAGCATCTTCGAATGCAGGTTGCTAAGCAACCAATTGTTTTTTTCTTGCTTATCTTGTTTTTTGTCTAGCTTTTAAGTTCATTCTCCAGGTTACCTTCGACGATTTTTGTTCTTGTCTGTGTTCAATAAAACATATTTTTGCCAACTATTTTTCGCCTTTTAATTTCTTACTCGCCAAATTTACAACTTATGTACGAGCAATAACTAAAAAAAAAAAAAATCAACGAGACCAAAAAAGCTCGCTAGCTCTATCGTACCGACGAGTATTTCCAACAAGTGGCCCGCATCGTGGCCTGGCGCCGAGAGTGAGCGAGATCGCGTCGTCAAAGTTTATCATTGCTATTGTACACGATATGCGCTCTCCTCGACGTTTCAAGAGCACACGAGGTCCTAAAGGGGAGGAAAAGTAAGTTTACCTATGCATGAAGTTAATGTGCGCGATAATATATCATGTGCACCACTTCCCGGAGAGCTCCTTAAAATGAATATGCACGATAAACAATTGAGTATGTATAAGTACGTACGCGAGGTACAACTATTCAGCTGCTCTCCTTCATGCACAGACATTGTTTCAAGCAGCAGATGTGTATATGGAACGTATACATTGTGTAAGCGAAAGACGTTGTCTGGCGTATACGTATGTGCAGTAGAGGCTGTCGTAGCTCCAAATACTCGCGCGCAGGTACCCACCTATATCTACGTGTATATACGCCAGTGCATGGAAGCCGTGTGCAGCGCACGAACATCAAAGGACCGAAGCGCGCGAGAGAGTAGCGTCGTGCACTTTGCGATAATTAAATTTTTCTCGAGCATAATTAAATTTGCCAAGCTGAATTTAATATTAATTTCTAAGGGACCCAAGAGCAATGTCATTCCGGGTAAGGCGTAGAGCGTTGGCTTTACAATGTTATACGTTACGAAAAAAAAGAAGGAATCCGTTGCTTCAACTGAGCCGACGCGAAGAGCCGCGTATTAACGCTTGTCTCCCTCGCGAAAGGCTGCGCGACTCCGGTGGAAATGAACTTGTAATTGTTGCAACACAAACTTCTATTTATGAGACATTTTTAAAACAATCAATTAAATTATTTTCTCCGCGAATTAAAGTTGTCATATCTGAGACAAAGGTAGCGGTATATTGGAAACGTGGGACTTTGATAAGAAAATTAGATTTGACATTGCAAAAATTTATCTAAATGTGCAATTCATAATGAAATTTCGATGAAACTGTACGACGTTAGTTGTCTGTTTCTCATAAACGAGTACATAATGATATTAAGAAATTTAGCTCGAGGACAAATATCCACCATTGAAAATGTTAGAGGCTTACTTTTCCCTTACAATTCGCATATATTATAACTCATCTTCGTTACTCCAATGACAAATTTTATTTAATTTGAAATCATTAATAATTTGAGACAGAACTTTGCTTCTTTTCGTAAGAGTTGCAGAAAAAATAATAATTAATTTTAATTGTCTACGCCTTCTGAACGGCTTAATTGAAAACAAATTATATCAGCATAAAATTTAACCGCAAGACATTGATTTCGCCACTAATCAAATCAAAATCACTCGACGTGCATATAATCTTATAATTACTAAGAAATAAATTATTCAATGTAAACAGAAGTGAGGGAAGGGGGTTGGAAGGAGTGAAATTTTCTTCGAGCCTCGGCTTTATGTACTTACCCGCGCGCAACTTATCGTCCTCAAGCGTGTACACCGTTATTGCGTGCTAAT
The DNA here is from genome assembly GCA_902732785.1 of Trichogramma evanescens. Lineage (NCBI taxonomy): Eukaryota > Metazoa > Arthropoda > Insecta > Hymenoptera > Trichogrammatidae > Trichogramma > Trichogramma evanescens. Next base: position 27,157 of record CACVKI010137951.1, on the reverse strand, counting down.
GAAAGCTCTCGAGATCATGCGAGCGCGATATTAATGAAAAAAAAGGAGGGAAAAAAAGTATAGAAAAAATCACAATAATTACACTTAATCGCCGCTCGTCGAGGCGTGCTCGCACGCCGTAGTCACATAATGAGCGAAAAACGTTGGGCACTGCAGCGAAATACATCGCTAATTTTCTAGTCAACTCGGGTATACGTATACAACGACGAAAAGCTCGCTCGTAAAGTAACCCTAGCATTAAACGTTCGGAGGTCACACGAGCTTTTGCGTCTCCCTTTCCCTCTCTCTCTTTTTCTTACACACTCTCCCGTTCTTCATCAATCACTGCGTAGCCGGCGCGCAAGCAGTGCACACGCTGTGCTGCACCCTTTTTCATCTTGCCCATTGGCGCGCACCTTACATGTACATGTAAAAAAAAAAGGAAAAAAAAGTCGAGAAAATGTAAAACTTTCATTCGCGTACATGTGCGTATTATGTACATATGCGCGGGAAATAGTCTCGAGCTTAACAAAAGCTCTGCAGTGCCGTACAAAATAGTTGATCGCGTGCTGGGCTCGAATTACCCGGTGTGTATAACATGCGGCGCGCGAACCTGTCACGCACTCCACCTGCAGACGCGCGCACACACATACCCGGCTGTTCACTAGATGCCAATGGATAATAGCGCGCCGCTGCGATCGCGCCGGAAAATGCGCGTGTAAATGCCCTCGCGCAGATGGCTCGGAGCAAAAATCCTGGAGCGCGCGAGATCGATTCCGAAACACCCGACACGATGATCGTTCTATATATCAGGGCGAGCGCGCGCGAGCAGAGCCCGAATTGGGTTTCGTGAAAGCTCAATAAAGAGCTTGCAGACACGCGTGCGGGTATGGTATTTCAAATACGTGCGAGTCTCTCTTGACCTACGTGTGGACGCGAGCTTTTCGAGGACGCGCGCACGGCCAATGCGTTTGCTCCGAATCGCGTACACGACTCTATTTGCCCAGAGTCGAAATTGTCGAGATTTCATTGCGGAAAGTATAATTTTGTTTCGGAAATGCGAGCGCGCCAGAAAAAATTAAAAATTTCGAAATTTCAATGCTGCTGCACCCAACAACTCCAAAAGCCGAACACGCGCGTATATAACCCGGAAACGTCGGCTCTTAAAAGCGACTGCATGTCCTAACTGTGTCAAATTCAGGTTGCAATTATTGCGTCGTTCCCGTCGTAAGCAAGTTTTTATCGAGCAAAAACGTAGTATACTCCCTGACGTAGCAACAAGTTATGTAACTGTGTACGCGTACGCAGCTCACGGCGTACACTCCAAGCAGCGGGCTATATATTTTCATAAAGATATACATACGCGCACACACAGGTATGCAGCAGGCGATGTACACGCGCGGCGCCTCTCGAGTACTATGTTTTCATTAAAGATGCACGTACGTGTGTTGGGCATGTATCTATAGACCATCGCACGAGCGAGTATGAGTGTCCAGTCTTTATGCATTCACGGGGATATCCATGCCTCGCCGGCGCCCGTGTAACGCACATCGCTTCGGCTTCTTCGTACGCACATACGTGCATACGCTAGTGCCCTATAAAGTCCATAACAAAAGACTTGCACCTATACACGCACACACTCGGTGTACTTTGCCGCACGTGCTGAAGTCCTCTCGAAGCGTATAGGCGGCTGAAAAAAGCTACCCCCCGTAAGTAATAGACTTAGATCAGCGCAGAGCAGCGGCAAAATAGAGGGCAAGGAATAATATATTTGTATATTGTACGTGAGCTCGGCGCGGATGTAAGCTCGGCTGTAATAGAGTAAAGCTAGAGGTACAAAGTAAAATATCGAAAAATATCGACTGGCTCTCGAAGTGACACTGGAACTGGTGGCGGTGATGCAAGGGCTGATCCAGGTATCCGCTAGGTGCGTGGAAGGGTCAAAGTGCAAAAGACTTTTACGCTAGGATAAGCGATTATTGGACTGGTCTAACTGAAAGATGACACACCCCTCGGCATCTTGCCCACTGACTTCGTTCACGTAATATAATTCTTACTTGCTATGTATTTGCGTGACGTTCGAATCGCGCGCGCGCACCTTCTGGTTTGAATTTTCGACGTCACCATTCAAAGAGTGAATTTTTCCTCTATATATGATCTCCAATCTAATGCAATACGAGCGTGTACCGTACCTCATACAAGTTGCACTTGCCATTCTATCAGCTACCGTATTAGATTGTAGTTTCCTTTTTTACGAATCCGCGCCGCACGTACCGTATCGTACGGAGTAGTAGCTGTTTCTTTTCAAGCGAAGTAAAAAAAAAACATTTACAAGCCGCGGCTCCCGACGTCAAAGAGGCATGACACGGCTGAAAAAGGAGGAAGAGAGAGAGCAAGTTTTATTGAAAATCAGCGATGCATATATACGCTGTATGTATGGAAGAGGAAAGTATAGATTCGTTCGCACACCGAATCGCGGATATATAACTGCAGCGAGCTGCGGCGCCGTGAAATGTTTCAATACTTTTTTGATTTACATTGATTCGTTGTTGCTTGCGATTCATGCCGTTGCCTCGAGTGCGTGTTATGTAAAGAATATTTTTCTCTCGGTTCATTTATTTATGAGCTAGAGTTTATTGACAAAAAGTGTCTATCGATTATATATTTACACTACGCTTTGGTCAGCTATACTGACACTACAAATCTTCATTTCACTGGACAAGTGTCAAATTTTATCTGACGTTGAAACGGTGATTGAGCATATAATACTGGTGTTAATGCCGAGCTCTCTACATCCTAAGTGTGAGCGAGTTACCTCTCCGTCTTTATCTCTTTCTCTTTCTCCGATATACTCGCACAGAGCCAGGCCACAAATAAGTTAGTTAAAAGCTTGGGCGCGCGCGCGTTCGGGCTGCGGCGCGTTCACTCGTCAGGGCAACTTGGACGCGAGCCAGGGTAGCTTGCCGGTCTTCTTGTAGCAGTAGTAATCGTGGAGCAAGTTGCAGAGGAGCAGAAAAATCAGGCCACCAAGAAATACGTTAAGAATATCCAGCAGATGCACCCAGTAATCGTTTTTCATCGGCACGCAAATTTCCGTCCTCGATAATTCGCGAACCTGCAAGAGACGCGGTTGCATTATTATATCTATATTCCTTGGTCAATTGACTTTTGCAAAGCCGAGTCCGCGCGAGAAAGAACGAAGAAGAATAAGAAGAAGCAGCAGCAGAGAAAAAAAGAAAGAGCAAAGGAAAGGAAAATACTCGTCTTACCGGCTTGTCGGCGAATTCGGTGTTACCCGAGGCGCACCTTATGTCACTCGTGTCCTTCACCAGATCACCGTATTTTATCAGAAGCTCCTGGAATCCCGGCGTAAACTGGCAGTCGCAGCGCCACGGATTATCGCCCAGGTAGAGGCTTACCACGCTCTTGCTCGGCCAAACGCTCTCAAAGGCGTAAGTCGGGAACTGCAAGTATATAATACAATAAATTTGATCGCGTTACTTCCAACAATTTCCGATTTGTGTGCATTTGCTCTCTTCTTATTTTCTTTTCTCTCTTTTTTTTATGTACAGCTTACGTCGGTCATTCGATTGCCACGAAGGCTGAGCACTTGAAAAGTCTCCAGCCAGTACGCGCCGTCGAGAAAAGCCAGAGTCTCCACCGTATTGTTGTCCATGTAGAGATGCACGACCTTTCTGTAGGCGGGATTAGTCTTCAGCGGAGTCAAATCGCTGATCTGCAATATTCGCAAAACTTATTATCGCCCGTGTTTGTGCAGCCATTTATTGCCCTGCGCGCTAAATATGTATATATATATGTATATGTTATTGCTCTCGGAGTCGCATCGTAAACCAAGTGCGCGCTGTATTCGCTACATACTCTGCAATATTGACTCAAACGTGATCGATCTCGAAGTGGGCATGAAGTACGTACGTATAGGTACGCGCTGCGTATATCTATACAGGTTGTACATACGTGCTCAGCAGGCAGAATCACGATGCATGTTTGTATTAACACGCTCGTACGAACTTGTTTGCTTCTCGAAATGCGTACATGTGCATAATATGCGTGTATTCGCTGTATGGCTTATGTGTGCTACGTGTATATATGCATACCTTGTTGCCCTCGAGATGGAGGGTGGTCGTGTCAGCCGGCAGGAAAGCTGGCATATCGGTAAAACCGCGATGGCTGCAGTTGACAGTGGCAAAAGCCATGAACTGTCGCTGACGCGTCGGCGGCTGTTTCGGGCTTACGACGTACACGAGCTCGCACGAGCAGCCGGCAACCAACAGACGACACTCGCCTTCCAATCGCTTTATTTTTTCACCCCCCAGACAGAACCCATCAGCGTTAGTTATATTATTATGTGACTTTATTAATGCACCCATAAATAAAAAATTACGACAGCTAGGCACGCTCGCGTATTATAATTTTCATACGTACGCAGCGTTAATTTAATTATCGTACGTATGTGCGCGAGCCCGGAGCTCGAAAGCTCGCAATCGAGCTAATAAAGTCTGTCACTTGTGTGGCAAAAAAGCAAAACAAAAAAGAGAACGTCCGCGCAGTTGATTAAATTAGCCTGCGAGCGTATGCGCGCGTTCAAAAGTGACGAACTCTTGATTTTACACGAAAGAACACGTAACTCGAAAATATTACTCGAATTCGTAATTACTTTTGCGATTGAAGTCGAATTGGAGCTTCGTGCCGGGTGCTCGAGCGCTCATACGTGCGCTATTCGCTCTGCACGTGTACCTATATACGTGTGCACACGCGTACGTTACTACCTGTATGACTTCCATAACTGGCAGGAGTGGCCGTCCTTTGTGCGGTTCGTGGCAACGCATCTCCTCCCTATCTACGATTCTCCGAACTAACGAGACAAAAGTGGCGTTGCCGAACCAGGACGAGCTCAGATCGCATCTCCACTGATTACCTTTACACACATCAAACGCAAACCTATACACACATGTATGTACAATTCGTGCTGCATAAACGAAGTCGTGTTATACGGACGAACGGGTGTGACGATTCGTCGCGTCCCTTTCAATGCCGGCACTTATATTCCCGCAAGTAGGATGAAAATTCCGAGCCTCACCTGTCAAATAAAGATATTCCAATTGCGGCAGCTTGGCCAGGTCCGTCGGGTCGATCGTCGCTATGCTATTGTTTCGCAAATCCAGAGTCCGCAGAGCCGGAAGATTAGCAAAAGTCTTGTCCGTCAGCTGTCCCAGCTTCGTGCCCGTGATTTCAATGAGCTATTATACGCGTTATACGGCGAGGTTAGTGAACATATATGTAGTGCTCTAATATATAAACTGCAGTGCACACACAGCGTGTGTGCGGATAGTTTAGCGAAACATCGGTATTAATTTGTTGTCCGAAATACAGCAGACTCGTTGAGCGACACCGAACCCGCACACACACACACACACACACACACACACACGTGCGCGCATACAACACACGTACATGGCAACGTTGCTACGTAATTAAATTTAATGTGACCTTAATGGTCGACGCCACAAACAAGCCGTCGTCAATTGATTTTAACAATTTTCGAGTAGACGATTCACTTAGCGGAAATTATCATTTCAAAAGTCCGCAGGCAGTGCATTGGTCTAAATGTTAAGAGCCGTGTGCGCGAGCGTATGCATAATGAAAGAATTACGTGCTTCGAATCGTACTGTGTTTCGTTGCAGCGATCATTATGATTTTATAAAAATTTCAAAATTGCAGATTTAACACGTGTAACGAAGTGCAATATTCATACGTACAGGCTGTTACGGTCGGCTAATATACAATGGAACAACAGCTTTGATTATTTAAAATAATACACACACACAAGTGTCGTGCAAAGTAAATGGAATTACCTCGAGAAATTGAGCCGTTGCCGGGAAGGGCGTGAGTATTCTACTGAGATTTCCATTTTCAATGCTGAACCTACGCAGCCGAGAGATGGTGAAAAGAAGTCTCGTGGCATCGAGATTCTCATCTTGCCAGTCTTGAATTATCAACGCGACGATTGTCTGGGGACTAAAAAAGTCATGCAATCAAAAAATTGTTGCTGAAAATAAATGCGGCTAGATTCTGATTTTAATCCTTGCTCCGTGCGCTGCATGTACTCGGCCCAGCGCGTGACGTTAATACTATCCAGCCAAATCGAATAAACAATTAATCGATTAAAAAAGCTTTCTGAAACTGACCTTATTGACGTATTAAAAAGAATGAAACATTTATAGATTGCAGCAAAAATTCGATGTATTCTGCCGGCGTTGTTTTTAATTAATTTTATTAGTATATCGCGGAAAATTAGGTCAACGTTATATTGGATGCTGCCTCATTATTGCACGCAGACTGCACACATATTAATATTATCAAAGGCCAGAAATTGATTAACTCTCGCCGTGGCTATTCATAGAAGAAGTCTATATAAACGTGTAAAAACTTCAGTGGCATCTCAACTAATAAACAACGTTTGCGTATGAATATTTATAGATCGTCCTGAACGAGCACTAGAGAAAAAAGGTACACATATCTATAGCTATATATAGACACTGATGTTATAAATTTACCTTTGCGAGTCCCACCACACATTTGGCGCGCCATAAAGACAGAACATTTCCGACATTGTGTTATTATCATCCTGACTGTTGTTTGACTGGGTTGAAGAGAAAAAACGAGCACTGCATTGGAATTCCACGACAGTGTTTTCTTCATTTTCGTTTAGAACTATGGTTGCTGAAGCAAAACTGTGAAATATTTGAGGAGGAAACCTGAAGCTAAGGTGAAAATCAAATTCTGGAACTTTAACCAAATATTCCTCCAAAAAACTCAATAGCACTATACATAACATCAAAACGAAGGTAAAAAATCACGCGTGAAAGGTGTTTAAAATTTATTAGTTTTGTAAAAGTTTCAAAAGATAAATTGAAAAGTTGATTTAATCGTTTTCGAAGTTCCTTTATAATATTTGATTGCAGCAACGTACATCGATGCACATCTTAATAAAATTACTTAATTAAAACAATAATATGATTTGCGCATCATTTTTGAAGATTTGATTTTTTTGAAAATAAACGAAGTTTATTTCATACGAAATACAAAACATTGTATTTCGTATGAAATACATTGTAGAAAATACAAAACATGAACTATCCACGTGTATTTATCTTGCGAGAACAGATAGCAAGTGCACTATTTGACAAGTAAATAGATGCTGAGCTCGATGAAAATTTTTTTATAATTTTCGATTTTAAAATGATAAAAACAGGAAATTGTTTTTTTTTTGCTTTCAATTTACATAAAAAAAAATAGAAGTTTTTTTTTAATATGCCTCGTTTATTAAAGTTCTTTTGTTTTAATAGTGTTTCACGGGACTCATAAATAATTATTGAATAAAAAATCGATATTATTACATTTTACTATAATATATCTGACACGGTAATCACACGTTAATTGGAAGCAATCCAATCATGCATAATAACTGTAATTGTACTGTATATATTAAGTACATGCAAAATATATGCACGTGAAATTTACCGAGCATCAAACGACTGATAAGATACGAGGATACCTTTAGGTTCACAGCATTTCGATATTCCGAGCGATACAATCAATATTTAGTTTTTTCAACTTCTAACAAAAATATATTCCCGTTATTTTTTCAAAATTCAATACGTTGAAAAATAATAAATTGTATGTCAGTAAGTGATTGAGTTATAATGAAGACGTTGAGCACAGAGTAATGAAATTATTATTTGAATCATTTTATTTGTAAACTCACGGAAATAGTAATAAAAATAAGAGGACACTCGTCACCATATCGGTTGCAAAATTTTTCAGAGATCACATCTGACTCGTGCAACAGATGAACACTGAGATTCTTCTGCACACAAAGGCTAACTGACATGACAGATTTTCTGCGCAAACTGACGAGATGATTGTAGTATAGAGTAGAATATAACATGTATCAGTCGACTAACGTAACAACAAAAGCTAATAAAACTGTGCACGTAAGATTTGTTGACTTTTTGTGTTATTAAGTACGCATTAAATCTCAAAATTAACAATGTTATAATTATACATTTTATTAGAGAGCTCTTTCAATATAGTTTATTGGTTTGATATCTGAAACTAATCGATTTTAAAAATGAAAATATCTTTTAAATATAGTGATTTTTTGTTCAATCATTTGTTCTTTTCATTTGCTTGTTCAACATATTTTTGTTAAGAAGCGTTTCATTTTAAGTTTAATTTCATTTAAAACAATATTATTTTATAATGTGAAAAATAGCTCATTCATGAATATTAATTTTTCTATACATTTTTATACGATTTTATTGTACTAAACTTGTTTTTAACTAATGATAGCATTTATATGAAAAAAGATTTTGAAATTATATGAAAATTGTGCAGAAAGCTGATCAGGCTAGTGGTGACATCTACATTTCACACGCGTAAAAATATCAAAATATACTGGCTGATGATAACTCTGTAATCTTTTTGTATTTCTATTTGTGCTCAATGGATTATTGTATCAATTTTATTTAGTTACTTCAAGTTCATAAAGAACATTAAATATTTTTCAGTAGATTTTAAAATTTAAAATTTTTTTAACCTATTAAGTCAACAGGACCTTTTATCAACACTTTTCGGCCACTGTATTTTTGGTTTAAATGGAAACAAAAAATATGCAAGTAACCAATTTTAATGTTAAAATTAATGCCCTTTCAGAATCTGATAAGTAAATAATTATTATTCAATTTGAAACCCATTAAATTTTTTATCTTGAAAACGAAAGGCTTGAGGAAAAAAGGTTATAGAACGAAAATTATTTAGAATTGACTAAGATGGACGAGTTTTTCGGGCTTACCAGAGTTTTTAGTCGATTCAAAACATGAGTTTAATTTCAATTACATTCAACAGACTTTTATGCAAGTTTTTTTGCGTTGACATTAAATCTATGTTTGAAAGTGCGTTTGTAAAAAAAGTTTATCCCAACTGAAGACTTTATCCATAAATTATGCTGAAAGAATGCCGTTGAATAGCCGAAAGTTGTCAAAAATGTTTTGGGCACAGATATACTATCTATATCTCTCGTCAATGATGTTTTTCTCACACAAGTAACAACGCCATTTATTTTAAATCTGAAACATTTGATCAAATTCATCACAGTGCCCCACTTTTAGATGGAAGATACACGCACTGCACAAAATCTCGTGCATAGAGGTTGTTTTCTGGACAAAATTGATTTGAAGGACGCCTTTCACGCAGTCCCAATAGCAAAACGCTACCGTAAATATTTGCGTTCTTACTTCCAGTTGGATTTTCATGAGTTTTCAGTCCTTCCTTCCGAAATCAACTGTGCTCAATACGTTTTTTCTAAAATGTTTAAGACAGTTTTGCACTTTCTCAAAAAAGAGGTTCAAGTCGGTTATTTACGTCGATGATATGTTAATATTGGGAAACTCATTCGATGAATGTTCAATTAACGCAAAGGAATCTATTGTCTTGCTGGAATCCCTTGTTTTTATTATCAATAACGAAAAGAGTGTGGTTACTCCATCTAACGAGTGCGAAATTCTTAGGTTTATTACTAGCGGCAACTCTGGTTGCAGTATGCTGAGCGCAAAATTTTATGTAGTATAAGGCGAAAAGTGCCATTTTGTGCACACTTTTAAGTGCGCATTAAGCGTTTTTGGACACTGGCGTGCGGTAAAATTTAATGTAATAAATAACTATTCTATTTTTGATAGAATGAAAAAATTATTAATATTCTCAAAGATATGAACTATTTTCATATAATTCCACGTTTGCATCTAGTTTATCTTTAATTTTTCAAAATGCTTGACACTTTATTTATTTTTTTATTAGATTTCGATTAACACGATAATTAGCATAAGAATTGAATATCAATAATTGAATGATAGAGTTGAAAATTGCCAGTTTAGTAACTTATAACTGAATTATTCAATTATTCGTCACCAGTCACGTAACTAATAATTGAATCATTCATTTGTTAATTCCTCGAGTGGTAACTAATAAATGAATCAATCAATTACCCGTTATTCATCCAGTAATTAAAAACTAATTTATTCAGTTATCAGCTAATAATGAAGTAATAGATAACTGAATCAATCTGTTATCAGTTACTTGAATATTAATTAATAACTGAATGAATCAAATTTATCAAGTTGTCAAGTCAAGTTCAATCAAGTTATGTTTTCAGTTAAATTGAATAATCAATTAGCTATCTGCAACACTGCCTTGTTCTACTGCAAGAAAATGCATGAGCAAGTTTTATTAGGCGTTTGGAGTGTAAGAAAATTACACCCATTTTTACAGAATAGCCTTTAGATGTATGACCTAAAAATATTTATCGTTTTGGATTAAAATTAAAAATAATAATAAAAATGAAATAAAATTGTTTAATCAATCAAAAAGGTATAAATTACAATAATATAATTATTAATAAATTCAATATTGTGACCACAGAATCTTCATGGTACACTTCAACTTTCCTCAATCTGATGAAAAACATCTTTTCTTTTATGTATCATTGGGTCTAGGTTTAGTTATCCATAAAAATCTTTGTTTTAGAAAATCTTTTGTCAATTGACTGAGTGAATCCACCTTATTAGCACCTGGATATGCAACTTAGAGTCTGTGTAATTTAGCACAATGATTTGATAAATGTGTTTTGCAGCTGTACCGTCTTTCCATAGTGAAGCTAGCCGACTATTTTTGAAGAATTGTATTAGGAAATAAAAAAACCTATTAGTGGTATAGAAAAAAGAATAATCTTATATGAGCACCACGCTTCACCTTTTCTCTTGCGGGTAACAAAGACGCCACCTAGCGTAGCCTAAAATAAACAACTTATAGTACGGATTCATTCGGTGTTCTCCAAATCAGCAAAAAATATGTGAAAATAGTAACGTTTTTTTTAAATTGTTAAATTGAATGTTTAATAGGGGTTTAATAGATTCGGAAATGTATTTTATCAATCTATTGATTCACTGTTCAAATAGAGAGCTAGAGATAGTTATATACTTATGCATTAACAAAAGTACTTGTATGCATCGTATTTAAAAAAAAAATAATAGTTTGGAAATAATGATATTGGAAAAATTAATTCTTTGGGAAAACAGTCCTGGAACAATTATTCTGGAACTTTTGATTCCAAACCTCTTTCGAGAAGCTTTACGAATGTTTTCTTTGTCAAGCTTATTGTTAATTATAGGATCTTTATTATATTGTTAGTTGTAATCATAAAATAAAAAATTTTCCTACTCAACATGGGTTGTTTGAAAGGGGTTGATTATAAAAATAAAGGGTCTAACCTGAGAATCCTCAAGGTTTATTATTAAATTTTGAAAATGATAGAATATCAACTCAATGTGTTTTTACAAGACAGCCTATATGAACATTTCAATAAGTTTTGCAGCTACTTTTACCATCATTTTAAATTTAAATCCCTTTGTAAAGTCTAAACATTAATTTAAAAATTAAATGTGCTCATATTATACGACAACGATCTATTACTTTCAGAAAAAAATAGTAATTTTATGTTTGCAATTTTTTAATTTGTGCCCTCCAGTTATTAAGCTACAACGCTAAATAAAAATTCGGTAAAAAACTTGAAATATTTGAGCATTTTCTTAGCAAGCGAGTGGTAACTCGCAAAAAAAGGCGAATTTGTCGTGACAATCGACGTCGTCCATGCCACCCTGATTAATAAGAGCCCCGCAGTGCTGGCGTTTATCACGATTGTCTGGTTGTCCGTTCCAATAAGTCGATGACCAGCCCGCGTAGCCAGTCGAAGCAAGCGGCTCGCCGAATATTGTGACCCAGTCAGCCTCCTTATACAAGTCGTGAATGCCAAGTAGCGCCTCTTCGCCATTTGTGCTGCCTCTGACCAAGCTCTCCGATTTTCGCATCATGTCCAATAATTTCTGTAAAAGTGATCAAAAGTAAACAAAATATTTCGCCATCAATATGAGCCTCACTCACAGCCTCCTCAGCTTTGGAATTAATAATGGCCAGGTGAGCGCCCTCGTCGTAGCAGATTCTGCGAGCCTCGTTCCACTGTTTCGCTTCAGTGTGAAAGCGATGCGATCCAATACCCGGAGTATAGACGTAATCTTCCTTATGGAGATCAGCCGCGGGAGATGTTTGGCACTCGCAGCTTACTCCCGTGCTGTCGTACTTACTCGTCAATTGAACGGAGATCGTCTCATTTTTCGTGCACATATTGAATACCAAGTTTTCGTCCTGTGCGGTGGCCAACACTACGATATAGCTCAACTGATTTTCCAATACCAGTAACTGCAGCATCAGCGCCAAAATGCAGGTGGAAATTGATTTTGATCGCATTTTCCCTGAGATGGTTAGAAAAATAGAAAAAAGTCGATGAAATTAGATCTACTTTTTTATGTTTCTGTATGAAAAATCATTGCATCGATCAAATATTCAATTTTTTAAATTCATTATTTTTTTAGGATTTTTCATAAACAATAAATTTGTTTTCTATTAAAAATCGGTTTTCTTTTATTCTTTAATCTGGATGTCATTATCTGTTTTACTTATTAAGGAGATAGCCAAGCCAGCCCAAATCTGATACAATTTTCTGAAAATTCTATTGAATATTTAATTGAAAATTTCTCTTGTGACTTATAAAAGAATAAATCAAATTTATCATAGAGCCCCTCGAATAAATATCTAGTAGATTTTTCATAGAACGAAATTGAAAATATGATTTTCGGGTTGATTTCACCATCTCCTAAAAGTTTTTCTCAAGTTTTACACGCCCAATCATTTGCTTTCTTCGAAAATATATAAATAACTCAATCATGCCATTCAACTTAGCGTTAGACATGTATCATTTCAGCACACGAACATTATAAAATGACGAACAAGTGTCATTACTGCGACAAGGAAAATACGCACAATTGCATGAAAAATCGAGTGCTACGATAACCTCGCGGATGAACTTGATCACTGTATGATCGAACTATGTAATATTCGCGGTTTTTTCTTAGCTGATATATAGAACAAATAGTTAATTGTGTTAAAAGTGACGCTAAACTTTTTTAAAATGGCTCAACCTTTATCTAGTGTTACAAGGTTTGAAAATAGCAATTTTTCTACTTCTTGTTTTTCATGGAAATTTAATAAATTAAATTTATCAAAATATCTAATAAAATATATAATTATAAGAACAAATATAATTTTAATGAATGTCGAAAAATTGTTTTTCTTCAAAATATTTATTTTGAGATTAACGTGTATCTATTAAAAAAAAGTCTATAATGGCGGTGATACACGTTATTAATCCAGTGTCAAATAAAAAACTTTTCAGTCTATACTTAAAAAACCGTTGATTCGATTAAAATAAATAGAATTTATTGAAATGGTAAAGTGAATTAAATTAATGTTGAATAAAAGATTCACAGTGGGGACAATAATATTGCCCAAATCGCGAGCAAGTACTCACAAAGTTGACTCAGGACTACTGTTCAAGGAGAACGTCCTCTTTTACAGCTGTTCGGTAATTCTTAGTTAGAATGTGGTGTAGTGTCGAAACTCTCCTCGCTAAGTTTGGGAAAAACTTTACAGATATATTGTTGGAGTCATCGCGCGATGTCTATCTTCTGATAGCCAAAACAGATTTGATCTCGCGAATATGATTCGGGGGCAAAAACTAATTTCTCCCGTTTCTCTCGCTGTTTCCGCGCGTGCTGCTAATATTTGCACTTTGAAAGAGCGTTATAATGAAATAAGTAATACTGTAATAAGAAAAATCAACGTTTGAAGAGTCACACTCACCATAACCGTTACAATTTTTTTGTTGCTGAAAGCTGATTTTCCAATGCAAATTTTATCTGCTAATAGGTGATCAGATAAATCTTTCAAATTGTGGATATAATAATTAATTGTACTGATTTCAATCAAACATAAGTTTTTTAACTAGTCTAAAATATTCATTATAAGATTTTATAATCAATTTAAAACTTATTTTTCAAGGAATTATTTAGGGTAAAATAATATTTAACAAAGGATTTAAGAAAGAAAAAAACATTTTTACGTGTAATTCTTTTATTCAATCGTAAGTAACGTACCACATTGATGGACAAATACAATATATAACTTAGCTTTATCGAAGAAAAATTTACTCAAAAATTTATAACAATTCAAGTTAATACCTAGTTTTAATATAAAATGAATAATACTGATTTAGTAAGAAGAAAATGGAAAGTGTCTGATCCAATTTGACTTCTCATAAACGATTATACGATCGTATAAACTAATCAACCTTTAAATAAAAAAGTATAAACTCTTATTTCACTAATATTTTCAGAAATAACTGATTGAATAAATCACAACAAGAATAACCTCAGAGTCTAAATACACTGTAGTAAGTTTATTTAGTGATCGCAAATTGATCACAGACGGATTCGCTTATATTGGCTCTAATGTAAAATTAGACAACCGCAGAAATCGACAAGATGGACGAAGATCCAATATCAGAGTTCTTGTCGATAAAGAAGATGTCACCTGGTACTTTCTAAACTAACTTTTACATCCGATCCCTATCAGATCTATAGTGGCATACAATTTAGCTTTTCGAGGCCAAACTTAGTGATAGATGGTACTCGGATGAAGCGGTGTAGCGAATATCTTTTGTAAATTGGACGTGTTCGTTTTTCATCGGAGGTTTATACAAATAGACTCATACCAACTGATATTGCACTTTTACTTAACCGTTAATGGTATATAACAAATGATAATTTACTAACTTACCTAAAATCATAAACAATAAAAAGTAAAAATTAGAACATAACAAACGAAAACGTACGTGTAAGGTACATTCGATTGTAGATACACACAATATACACTAAATATTAAATATATCTACCTCGATTTGATGATAGCAATATCAATTTGTTATTTCCAATGTACTCGTCTCGTTTTACAATGAGGGATAACAAGATTACACAACTACCTGTAGCTGAATATGAATCGAAGTTACACTTCTAATTACCTAGTAGTATATTCGTTATTGCTACTTTGGTTTTTGCCATATAATATTATTCAGCTATCTATCCAACTACATTGGAAAAAACAAAACTTCTTTACATCCATGCGTGGTTAAATAAATTCTTTTTTTTTCTCACTCACAAAACATTTATCTTACATTCACTTTTTGGTAAAATACGCGCAATCGGCAAACTTCAAATGAAGGTAATAAATGTATTCTGTTTTTACAGTCTTTTATTTTTCTGTAAGTACTCTCAAGGCCTCGCATCTGATACAAATAGTCTCATTCGCGTACGGAGAAGTAGAAAAGATCCTCTAAAATTGTATCGATTTCACTAAGACTTACGCAAATTGGCGACGATTCGATACTCTACTGGCTCGTTGGAAACTGCACGAATGAACTACATGGTATGGAACTTTTTTCAGCAGTTTTTGGTCTGGTGATATTCATGTTTGAACTGAGGCGAAGTGATGTTTTACAGTGAGTCGCAAACCAATTATCGTTTTACAAAATGTATGATTCTGTGGTTCCGAAATTTTTTCAATCAAATTAAAATATTTTTTACTCTTTGTTTTTTTTCTTCATCAATTTTTTCATATTAAAATACGATTTTCGCATTGAACGATTGCGTTTGCACTTTAAAATTCTCAAGTTATTTATAACTTTACATATTGTATTTATATATCATTTCACACAATACACAACTGTTATTATGCATACTTTGTTTTCGTTATGAATATCTATATAATTCTCTTGTATCTACGCTACTTTTCTTAGTCGTCTCTTCAGCCTTTTTTTAATGTCACTCTTTTCTAGTTTATGTGCTATTAGCGATTCATGTTCAGTTAATCGTTGATTTTACTAAATTACTGACAATTTTTAGCTAATTTAGTTTAATTTAATTTTTAGCTAATTGATGATTATATGAACATCGATGTATACTATTTTTCGATGCGCTACAAAATTGCTCTAATTTGGTACGAAAATTTAAGAATGATCGTACGTGAAAAATCAAAGCTACAATTTTTCGTTGGATTATATTGGTGCTATCTATGATGTTCTTGGCACTATCGTATTCTACAATTGTCTACGATTATTATAATTTGTTTCTTATTCTGTAGCAATACATCGACTAAATTGCTAAAAAAAAACTGAATCGCCGCAGAGACATGCTTGTGTACAAAACTGATTCATGCGCTCGTGCACCTCGTACATTTTTTGTTGATTACACGCTAAGGAAGTATAATAATCACCTATCATATATAATTGGGACGTTTCACGTTGTCGCGTTTTTACGCGTCGGTCATTGATAGCACAGTCATTATTGGACGAAACGATCGACACATTGCCGCTTACAATCAAATTTACATTTTTGTTAACATTTTTTATTTTCGATATGGTATAGATTTTATTCGTATTTATTTATTATTCGTCAATCACACGGTTATTCCATTCTAATACCGTTTGAATGGGAGAACTGAAATCTGAAGAAATTTCAATTTTTAATAATGGATTTGTACTGTTTCACATTATTAAGATTGCACCTGATCCCTGCCAATTTAATATGAAATAATATAAATCTTCTAAGCAATAAAGGTTATTGATCAAGCAAATTTTACAACTTAATTAAACGTAAAGTTTTCTTATTGTTTCGATAACCCAAGAGAAATGAGATTTGAACGGTTATAAAGATTCACCGGTTAAGCCATTCTTAAAAATTATGTATCCTAGCTACGCGTTATACTCATATAGTATAGTAACAACCAATAATACTTAATTTCGTATAGTTTTTCGATTACACTATACTAATATTTCATTTTCCTTCGAGCAACGAGTGCAAGAAAAAGAATTAAGCTTCGTCTTTAAAAGATATGTGGTGCGAGCTGCAGCTTCCAGAGCGACACGGGTCTGGCGAAGACGGTGACCTGGCCCTTTTCTTTGCCACCGATGAGGAAGACGTAGAGGGGCGCCGGTGACGGTGAGTTGTGCTCGTTGCGCTCGGAAGCGGCGAGTTTGGCGCGTTGACGCTCGGCCCTCGACGCGCTCACGGCCCGACGGGACGGCGAGCCGAGAGGCAGACTCTTGGGCGGAGCTCTCGGTCTCGTGCTCGTGCCCAGCTCCTGCATCTCCAGCAGATCGGAGAAGGTCTGCGATGTCGAGCGACCCGGCTCGTCCTCGAGAACGCTGTCCGGTGGACTGTTCAGCATTTTGGCGTATCTCACGTCTTGATCCGAGAGCTCCGACGTATTTTCCAAGCCCAGATAGTTCGGATTCGAGAAGCTCAGTTGGTTGTCTTTGAAGTTCTGAAATTCGACAAGTGGTAAGCCGAAATTGGTAAGAAATTGAAAAGGATGCAGCAAGTAAAATTACGAGCTACAAAACGTACTTGTGAATTACGGAAACTTTTCGAGTTCCGTTTTGGCCAGTCGTCCTCGGCCAAGGGATCACCGGGACTGCGAGCGCCTATGCTGGCGTAGTCAGAAGTCGACTCCTCACCTTCCTCGAGATCGGCAAAACGTACGGACGTCGAGTGCGGCAATCTGGTGCAGGGTGTTTTCGGTGTCTGAGCCGCATCGCAAAGATTCGAACTGTAGCTCTCTCCTCGTGGCGGTTGATGAGATTGGTGCAAAGATGCAAAGTCGCTGTTTTTATATTAATATGTGATTAAAATTTGCTTTGAAATGTGTTGATGATGGCTATATTATTTTAGTAAAAACAAATTTCGAACAAAACATATTCTGGCGTAGAGGTGACTTTTTATTTGATGAAAAAATATGTTTAACAAAAAAAAAAATGATTATCGAAGTATAATGTAGACGCGGAAAAAATAAAATAATTAGATATCCGACAAATATTCAGACCAGTGGCTTACACTACTTGTAATTTAGTCCTAACGCACCAAACACCGAGACATAATCTCCCGAGGGAAAAGATACTACATAGAGTGGGTCAAGAACAAAATAATTCAGTCGAATTTTCAATTGTTCTCGCGTCGAATCGAAATGTTGTACCTTCTATCCTCCTCCGGCACTTCGATGAGTCTGTTGGACGAGGCATTTTTCTTGGCGTCCTCGTTGTCGTCGTCGTCCGTGTCCTCGTCCGGATCGACGAAAACCAATCTGGCCGCTTCGATGGGCGTCAGCACCGGTGTCGGCAACGCTAGTGCGCGAAAGTTCGGCACAGATATTGGCTCGCGCGTCATGCCGCCGAAGTTGGTCTCCATGTTGCCGAGCAGCGGCTCGAACATGCTGTTGCGCGCTTGCTGATCGGACAGGCGGCCTTGATGGTGTCTGCGACGTGCCTGCATCGCCAGTGCGTTGTAACTTCGCGACTTCACCATGCCCGTGGCGGGCTCGATTACTTCCATGTCGACCTGTTGGAAAGGAAAATACGAGTTTGCCTGGGCGTCGCAAACCCACTACGTAGTCAGCTAATCTGATCTTTGCCAATTGGGAGGAAAAATAAAGCCACACACATTTACACAAGATACTAAAGAGTGAAATAATTTTGGGGTTTATTTACAAAACTCGAGATGATTCGCAACACATCGAGTGGAGTAAAATATCAATTTTGACCTAAGCTGCTGTACAAAAACGAAAAAAAAGCTCGGCTCACCTCGAACGGACTGTCAAGTTCTCGATCATCCTGTCCGCTCAGCACCGAGTAGCTGCACTTGTTGGGATGGCTCAAGCGCGACAAATTGATCTGCGAAAGTTTGGATATCTCGCGCAGAAAGCTCGGACGCTGAGGTGGCGCTTGATCGGGCGAACTCGAGCGCCCGTAAGCGAAGGACCTGCAGCTGCCGTTGCGCTGATTGTTCCTCGTGCGGGGCCGACAGTAGCCGTTGCTCGTGGCGAAGTTGCTGATGCTGTTGCTGCTGCTGATCCCGTTGTTGTTTATCAGCAGTTCGGAAATCGTGAGCGCGACGCTCTCGGCTCGAGGTTGAGGCTTGGGTCCTGGAAACGTCAATCGCTCCCAAGTCTCTGTGCCTGGAATCAGACGCTGAAATTGAATATTCTCGAACGAGAGTGCAGTTGAAATATTAAAGCATTGCAGTCGAGCCGAGTAATTGTTCGATTCCGATTCTAAATATATTTATTCCATATGACTGAGGTACAAAACATGAATAAAAAAGTACCTCATACGAGCTCGTGATTGCAATCTATTTTTAAAATGAAGATTGAATTGCATAATGAAACGCTGGATAAGTACCAAAGTGAAACCTCCAGAGTTCATTGGTCGCCGAGCCGCCGCTCTCGCCGCCGAATATCAGCATACAGCTGGGCAGACGACAGGCCGCGTGTCCGTGAAGCGGTCCCGGCCCGGTTTTGGCTCGCAGCAGACACCAGGAGGCCGCCTTGGCGTCCCATCTCCAGCAGTCACTGCGCTCCTGCAGGTCGGTCATTCCGCCGTAGATGTACATGAAGTCGCCATGCAGAACCGCCGAGTGCTTGTGTCGAGCGGGCGGACCGACGTCGGCCGACGAAAGCAGGTGCCAGGATTCCGTTTCTGCGCGCGTACGCACACGAATTTGAAAAAAAAGAAGATGAGAAAAAAAGTTCGATTCTCTGGCACGCAGGCTATTATCCCCCACACACGTATATTAATGTACTCGCAAAGCGAGACTATTAAGCAGACACTACTAATTGATACAAATGGGGGATTAATTAGCCGGTGCGTGTGTGGGATATATATCGTGCGCCAAAGCCTCGCACACACGCGCGTCCGTGTATCTTATAATCTCACCGAAATGAAAAGCCCAGAGCTCGGACGAGCTGCCCCGTAAATCTTGATAACCGCCGTATATTAGCATCTGTCCGCGATGCACGAGGGCGGTGTGGCCTCGTCTGCCTCTCGGTACGGCGCATCCCTTCTGACCTCGTATTTTTCGCCATGAATTTGTCTGCGTCACGCAAATGGGAAATTCACGTCGATGAATAATTTTGCATTAATTCTTTTTTATTTTCTTTCTTTCGCAAATGCACACAGAGCAGAGCCCTGCCGAATAAAGCTCGAGTAAATTACATTCTCGCGCAGAAAAGATGGGATTGTCGGTTCGAATCAAATATTCAACCTATCCAAATTCCCATCTGGACACTGCGCGCGCTATATCGTATATATAACTACAAAGTTGCGAATATTTACTCGGGTTTCATTTGCAGGAGCTGCTGCTGCTGCTAGTTGGCGCGTGTGCAGCCAAGTATAAAGTGAGAGATAGCTGCGAGAAGAGGAGAAGAAATAGATTACCTTGATGGAGTAGCACCAGAGCGGCGTCTCTGTACCCGCGGAAAAGCCGAGCTCCCCGCCGAAAACGTAGAGGCAGTCCTTGTAGGCGACCGTGCTGTGCTCCTGCAGAGCCGGAGGCTTCTCTCCCGTGGGACGCAGCTCTTCCCATCTGCTCTCGGCTGTATACGTGTATACGCGTATGTAGTATGTGTAGTAGACGCAGCGTAGCAAAGTAAAGAACACAAGTAAATAAGTGATTCTTACGGTGCTATCGGTGTACATAGAAAGGAGGATCGTTGCCGGGCACTTTGGCCTTTGCTGGCAGGGAAATTGCAGGTTTTCTCTCTCTCTCTCTCTTACTCGATGTTTGTTATAACTGTACAAGTATTTATTTCATAGGCTATAGGTATTTTAATCTTGGATCTCGTAACGACTCGAATACGCGCCGCCTCCCGAGGCTTCGCAAATATTTGCATCATCATTTTTCGAGCTTGCAACGTAAAAGCACTCGATAAAATGTGGTTTGGTGTTGGTTTTTATTATAGAAAAAAAGTTGATGATAGTAACGAATACTCTCAAACGGGAAGTCAAGCCCTTCGTTTTATCCGCAGAGACGCCAGTACACTTCAGGTAACTAATTCTGCTTTATGTTAACCCGTCATCGACAGATTAGCTATCTGCCGCGCGCACGTGCATTTACCAAAGTGAAAATGTATAGCTGCAGCCTCTCTGGCTTTATCAATAAAGGCAAGTTATATAGCGATTCGACTAAAACATACGCTACTACACAGACGTGTATATAATATATACTCTCTTATAGAGTAAAGCTGTGCTCTCGCGTACGTGCCCCGTAACAAAGCCTCAAGCTTGCGACATAGTCAGCTGCAGCAGTGGTAGCACTGGCAGCAGCACTAGTAGTAGTTATAGCATATGACTCGGGAAACTGCTAGGCTAGGCGAGCAAACAAAGCAATTCTCTTTCTCTCTCTCTTTCGAGCGAAGATTCAACTAGCAGATATATATATGTAGACACACACGTGCTCGAATATATATGTGCATGTACATTTTCTCGCGAACACTCGACTAAGCTACACTACACACTCGAGCTGCAGCTGATATCGTCGTCGTGCAGGCCCCTGCTGAGCCGCCGCTGCTCGCGCTGGCTCGAGCCATCCACTTCTTGCTTTCTTTCCTCGAGTTCCATATACGTATATACTACTGACCCATAAGTGTAAAGAGGCTGACTTGGCTATATTACATACACACACACGCGCGCGCGGGTTACGTACAGAATGTACATGTGGTTGCATCGGTTATTGCACTTGGCAGGAGTTTTACGCGCTTATGACGTTTGCTGTCGTTCGAATCGTCGCTGGCTGACTTGCAAATGTAAAGGGCTTGAATTTGACTGAATAATCTTGCCGGTGCAGCTGGATTCAAAAATCTAAGTGGCTTGAGAAAAAATCTGCATGAGTTGCCTATTTTTACAGCAGTATGAAACTTTGCCTCGACTTTCTTTACTCATTTATTGCGAAACGAAAAATATTACAATTTATCAAACGTTTTACAACGAATGGCACTGAGACTTTCGAAAATTTACCGTAAATTTGAAAACAACGTTTTACAATCATCATCAGTTATCTTTTCTTGCGTTTCGGTCGCTTCCTGACGCATCCGCAGATGTGTCGCTTGCCCTGTCTAGCTACCTTTTTACCGCCTCGCCCGCGCCTCTTCGGACAGTAGCCGCAGCCGCCGTGACAGTTTTCGCAATCGCAGCAAGAGGGTCTGGGCGCGTCTTCCATTTTGACCCAGGCATCGACCATGTGATACTGGCCGTCGCAGGTTTTCTTGATCAAGCCGAATTTCTCGCAGCGCTTCAGAATCAGTGGCAACTGTTGAGCCAACCACGACCACGTCGAAATAATTTTATCATCGGCTGCTTGTGACGACGTGTCAAGCGCTAGTTAATTTTTATTGTTTCGTTACCTCTTTCTTTATAGTTTTCTTCCAATTTTTCCTGTCCGCCAATACGTACTTGAGAATCTGGCGTTCCGATACGTGATTCATTTTCTTCATTGCGTCGATAATGGTCGGGAGCTTGAAGAGGTCGTTTATCTTCGAAGAACCTTTACGTTTTATGGGATATTTTCGTCTTGGCTTTTTGTTCATTGTTTTTTCAAGAAACTCCGATGGCGTTTGCTAATAATGTCAACGGTCGCCGCTACTGTGTCAATCGGTATCTGCAGTTAACATTGGTTAGATTCGATCATGTAAACAATCTCTCGATTTTCTTTGTCAAAACTTACTATGATAATTGTTCACGGGCATGTTGACTTTATCTTTAGCCAGAATACACCGTCTTAAATGTAATTTCACCTTTGCGAAAGATATTCATGTACTTTTCATTTTTGGTTTTCGATTCACACATGTAGCCTATAAATCCGCTGCTTTAATAGTAAACAATATTAAGCTTCCCGTCATGACGAGTAGGTTAGAATACTAAATTCGAACGTCCGGATTATGATTTTTGAGGTATAGCGTACTCTAAATGCTGGAGGCTAAATTAATTTACGTGATTACAAACTCGACAAACAGTTTATGCGACTTATGCATGCAAACACCCGAAAATTCATGAGCTAAGCTACGCGGGTGTTATCAACTCGACTTCGCGTACACGCTGGCACTGCAGCACTGCATCGAACGGGAGAATAAATCATCGTTATCGCCAAAATTATATGTGCGAGCCGAATCGATCGGACGTCCGTGTAGATTAGCCCCGGCTCAGGATTTATCGAGCTATATTGCAAATTACGTCGAGTGATATGGAATTAAAATTTTTTTAAAGTAGCAGCAGTAATGGCACTCCTCGGGCTGTAAGTTTTCCCATGCGTTTTCCAGCGAACGCGCGCGAAAAAACTTGAGTTCGTTAAAAGGTTCCGCTGCAGAGTCGTTTGAACTTTTTGGCCTAGCCCATCGAGAGCATTGTTAAAAGTTTAATTACATCGAGAAACCTGATAGCAATTAATTTCGGGTCAAAGTTTTGCCGCAACCATACCCGACTCACGTCTCTTATTCAAGCCCTCATCGTGTTACAGAATCAGATGGCTCGTGTACGTATATTTCAACGGCGGTGGCAATCATCGTCGTTTCGAAAACGAGAGAGAGAGAGAGAGAGAGAGAGAGAGACATGGGGAGGGGATAGGGAGATAGAGAGAAAAGCTGCCAAATGGAAAATGAAAATTTTTTTGCATGCACTCGATGATGCCTCACCGAGACTGTAGCGCCAGAGATCTTTGAGCGGCAAATTGCCATTGCGCCCGCCGAGCAGATAAACATTGCCGGCCAGCAGAGTGGCGCTGTGCTTGCTACGAGACGGCGGCGCCGGTCCGTTTTCCACGCCGGCCGCTGTTACCGAACTCCACATATCAGCTTGCCCTGAGTCTGTACCTGCAACATACATCAGTACAACGTTTACTGCGAGTTTACTATATAATATCATATCATATGCACTGTTTATTATATTACAGGTTCGCGCAGACGTGCGCCGCAATTACTCTGGCCGATGAATTTTCCTCCGGCAGATGCAATTTATCGAATTTACGATTATGCAAGCTGCTGCTGCTTCTGCTTCGTCTGTTTATTAAACGGCCCTATAAACAGCTTTCACGCTACGAAAAATACGCTGCGCGCTTCAATTTCATCGATAGACCATGCCGGGTAATGTAATTTTCTACTCTCCAGCTGAGATGCTTTTCCGCCGTAACATTCGGCTCGTTACGTCGATACAGCAGCTGCTCCCCGTTTAACTCGTTATACTCGTCCCTTTGTTTGTCTATTTTGCCTCGCACACATCGTTGCACCGCGTATACCATAGAATACTGTAAATTTAATTGCGTCAAAAGCTGATACTAAGTCTGCAGTTTTTATTTTCTGTTTCCAGATTTTAACCAAACACAATATGGACACCGCCGAGGCAAGGGCACAAACGGAACAAAATACATCAAAGTACGTACATACTCGATTCATACTCCGCAAAAAAAAAACCGAGGCTTTCGGGGCGCCTCGCTTCTGAAACTGATTACATTAATTCCAGAGTAAAAATCACGAGGTACTTTGCTCGTACAATTTCAATAAATGCGTATTCTAGAATAAAAAAAGAAGCTAGCTCATGAATAGCGAAAAAAGGGTTGGCGCGTTGAAGAGCCGCGTATGCAAGCACATCGTTTTGCGTCGTAACATTCGCGAGGCTTGTGTACGCTCGGCGTGGTACGCACGGGAAAACGTCAGGTAGCGGAAAATTGTTAAAAATCAACGCACGATGAGAGAGAAAAGGAGAGAGAGAGAGACAAGCCGGTAAAAGCTTTCGCTTCGTTAAATGCAATTAATGCTACACGCATCTCGAGACGTCTGTGCTCTATACAACCATCTAGACCCGGTACCTTTTCTATAGATGTTACAAAAGCCATGAATGACAAGGGCCTTAGATCATCAGCCGCAACTCGAGATCTAAGCTTACGTTCGAAAGAGGCAGTACACCGCTGCTATCTTGAAAGACGCGCCAGAGCTGTCTTATTTACCCCCTTGGCTCGCTCTTGTTTCGTTTGCATACACGCGGAGGGCGTTATTTACGCTTTATGATCTTTGAACGCGAAGCTTTTACTCCGTGATCTCCTAGAGCAAGATGAAAAATTCCTCGAGAGCAGAGGCGCTTGATGGATTATATGCGGCGCGCAGAGGGCAAGTTTGCAGGCTTATAATAAATTGCGTGCGACGCGCCTCGTATAACCGAAAGCTTCGCTCCTATTCCCACGCAGGCACGTAATACGTGTGCAGCTTTTTTGCTCGTCTCGTATACTCCATTACAACTTCTACAATCATAACTTTACCTTGTTATATTTTAATAATGCGACGATTTTTACACGAATTTCGAGCGGCTCATCCTCGTTCGTGCGCCCAAAGTGTATATCACTTGGGCGATAATGAGAACAACCTACATTTCTAATTGAAGCACGACTCCGCGTGGCAGTTATAATTTTACCGTATTTATATGCATTCGCATTTGTCGCGCACATCTCGACGACGACGGGCAAATTATATTCCAGTATTTTCGACACGCGAACTATGATAAAGCTCCCGCGCGACCTGCATCGGACGCACATGTGCACGAAAACTTTCTCGACTCATCTGTCTTCTGTGCCTTCTGTACGGGCGGTCGGCTGTCGCGCGAATAATGTAATAACACGTCCCCAGGTAGTACAACGCACGAAAGCTCATAAGCTCAACGGACAAGGCCAAAAGTGTGCCAATGTTAATATACCGTACGTATGTACGACACTAATATTTCCTACGAAAATCGATAAACAGCTACAGCAGCGTCCCGTCGTGAAATCGTTTGCTATATGGCATTGGCTGCCTAGAGGCAGATAAAATGTAGCGAAAAGAGAAACAAACAGAGGTGAGAATCCATATTGATTGCGCAACTTAATAGTTTATTGATGGATATGTTGTCGAGTTGCGTACCTCATTTTCAACTCGCTTGTTTGCAATAAGCTTAAGCCCTCGTGTAAGCTCCCGAGCTTCCGACATGTAATAAGAGAAAAAGCGCGAGTTCACAAACAAATACTGACGTTTCCACTCGGCGAGCCGAGTGCTTACTTAAGTCTGAGTAGTTCGATGAAATTTTCATCGTAATATCGAATCATATTCTTATTCCAGACAATATTCGCTTGATGCAATTTAAAAAAATTTCACGCCAATGAACACGATTTCAATATGAGATTTTGATGAGATCCCAGAGCCTCATTTTTATTCAACTTGGTCGAAATTGCCGATAAAGTAAGTGCTGTCGACGAAGAAAAAAAATCCAATCCCGATCGTATTTGCGAAAAAAATAGACCGAGTCGATGGATCCTTCCGACAGGCGGCTGATTAACTCGAAAATTTTCAATTTCGGCCGAAATAATTCATTGATCGTATTAGACTTTCCACGTCTTCGTGTTCTAATAAAATAGCCTCGATTAGCCGATGTCGTATACCTAAAGCTCATTACCGGCATGACTACGTAACTGCTGCACAGACTATAGTACACGTTGCCATTCACCCTCAGTGAGGCATTAAAACAAAAAAAAAAAAAACGGAAGTAAAACACACCGTACCCTCGACGTGCATCGCACGCAAGTACGACATTAAATCTCCCTCTTCCTCGCAACACGTTTTTCGCAAGACTCGAGTCGTCCTCCTCCTTGAAACACGTGAGCGAGAAAGCTTTTAAAGAGAAGGGTATACGCAAGTTGCTCAGCTCATCGTTGAAGAGCTCGCATTTTTAAGAAAAAAGCAACAAAAAAAACGTTACGTGACCCCCGGAGGCACGCATGTGCAGGAAAAAGAGCAGCGCCCCAGGAGCTGCAAGCTCGTGTATAAAAGCTCGAGATATGCATGTAATATATACGTATACATTTTTTACGGACTTCCCAAGTCCGTGTATGCAGACGCGTACGTATGACTGTGTATATGCATACATACTTTGTATAAACAACTCGTATGCATAGGCGAGTGTATCTCGTTAAGACTTATAGCCCAGGGAAATTAGATATTGTTCAGGACAGTCGTTGCGATAGATATTTTACAATTGTTTCGTACGTAAAAGGTGCTTAGAAATGATATGTATATAAAAGATATAGGAAATTTGTTGTAGNTTTTTATTTATCATCGAAAAACGGTCGAAAATATCATTTTTTAGGGAGTTTATTGATTTTCTAAAGGAAGGACTAATTATTGCTCAAATATCAATTGACCTACACGTAGAGCTTGTCAACCCCTTCAAATAGAGCCCTACCTGAATATTTTTGGTACATTTGTTCTTCAGAAAAACGCTAAAAACTGCCAAATTATCGCTTTTTTTAAATTGTTT
>CACVKI010137942.1:0-20860 GCA_902732785.1 Trichogramma evanescens | reverse complement strand
AACGAAATCTCAAGGTCCCAGATTCAATGATTACTCATATTTTATGGTTTAAAAAAGGGTAAACTAGTTCGCGCCGTTCAATGTGAAAAAAAAATGTTCACCATTTTTTCATTTTCCATACCCGAAAGAGCAGCAGACTTCGGGAGAATCAACCATATATATACCGGCGAGTAGAGTGAGTTTGCAAGAATTTAATTTTTGCCGTAATAATAAACGACGCGTAGGCGCTACTCTACAGTGCGCATACGTAATACGCGCATAGTAAATTGCGCTGCTATATCGGTGTGTGTATACACATCGATACGGTTTATTTTCAATTTACGGGAAATTCTTTTTCATCGGCCGTAATCCGACACAACGATGAAATTTTCATTTGATCGATTTATCGACGAGACGACGCTCGAGAGGAGCGAAACGCGTGTAAAAACTCGTCATCGCACACGCTCTCTCGTTACACAGGCGCCCTTTATTGTAGATCTATCGGCGCGCGTGCTAATTCCAATATATAGGTATAATACGAAGCCCTTGCACTACGATCATTTGAATCGACGTACTATTTTTTTTTTTTTTTTTTTTACAATTCCCAATGCGGTTGGTCGAAAAGTTGAATTACTTCGTTATAAACTCGCGTACGTAGCCTCGATACTCGACTGTGTAGAAGAAAATATGAACTGCGTCAAGTCGCATCGTGGACCGTTTCCTCTTTCGTTCGATGTCACGCATATATAGGCACTTGCGTCAAGAAGATATATCGATAACATCTCCCGAGTCCCGATTCGACACGAGAATCCTTTTTGCAATGCAGTGCGGCGCATTGGCTGTTGCGGAAAGTTGACGGACGAATGTGTTTTTCTTAATTCATGCGTGTATTTAATCTTTGGATTTTAATTGGACAAATTTCACGTCAAATAATCAAGAGCAATCGTTTCAATTGTATAGTCTCTGAGATTTTTGTAAACAACCGGTATAAGAGTATTTATTAGAGCTATTTTTCAACTGTGATATTGTATTTCGTTAAATAAATTTTCAATTTCTTCCTGTGTCGAAAATGTTTTCACTTTAACTAAAAATGAAAGATAATTATACGTTTTTCTCGTTCCATTCGGCGCGTGGATAACGACATGCAATGCAATTTGCTACTTTTGGTCGTACTATAAAGTAGGCTTGTCCGTAATTATATAAATACTGATTGATTTATTATTTTACGTTTGATGTATATTTAAATTGTATCAATACAAAAATCAAAACTTTTGTACAATTAAAAAAAAGAAGATTCATTTACGGGCACGTAAAAAGTATATGAAAAAGTTTAATTTAAAGAAGACAAAGTCGCGAGAACTTGCGAACTTCTATGGGTGCATCCAGTGGCGTCTTGGCCTCGGTCTGTATTGCCATCTCGAACCGACGTTAAAAAATACTATGCGCATCGCGTCGCACAGTATCCACTCGGAAGCTCTCCGTAGCTCGCCGTTCAGGCTACGATACGTTTCCGTGCGCGAGAACTGCCACAGGTCCATGTACGAGGCCAATCCCATGGTCCCTCGATGTCCGTCGCTCTGCAACAGCTCGCGCAGCGTCACATTTGCGTTCACCAGTACGTTGGCCCTTTCGCCCATGCAGAAGAGCGCGACGAGGCCGCGACGGACTGCTCCGCTTCCTAACCGCCGAAACCCTCCTTGACTCATTAAAAATTCCCCGATTCTCATGAAGTCTTCCTCTCCCAACGGGTACTGTCTTTCTATCAGGCTGCGGCCGATGGACAGAGCGCCAGCGACCAACTCGGGCGTGATCTATTCTCCCATTGGCCGTTCGTCGAGTCGAAGTCTTCCGATGTCGGGAATTCAAAGTCTTGCCTCGTCAGTTGAGCCGGGAAAGCCGCCAATAGTGACACGACCTCGTCCGGCCTGATATTGATCACAGCCTCGCGAAGCGCAGCGGGGTCGGGTTCGTTGGCTGGGATCGCGCGATCGGCGCCCTGTGGCTCTTCAGCCTCCCCATTCTCGTTGCCGTTGTTGAGCATTCCACGCACTATTGCACACGATCGCTTACAATTTGAAATTTTTTTTTTTGTCGCGTGAAATCACTCGCAACGGTCGATACTGTATTTCCGAGATTACTCTGCGACGTCTATACGAGTACTGAATCGTATGACTTAAAGGCGCGAAATCGCCGATCGAGAACAGATACTCGAGCTCAGCGACCAATGAATAATGTAAACAAATGTCTAGATATCGCCCAAGACAAAACTCGAGATGTTTTTTGCTCTTCGAACCCTGGAAATTCTCCACGCGCCGATTTAACGAATCCGTCCGGTGTTACATTTTACGTGTCTTTTCTTTTTATGAAAACATTCAAGTCCTCTATTAGCCCTTAACCAGCACGATTGGCTTTTTTTTGCGAGCCGTAATTGTTGCCTGAAACTGCGGACTTGCTGAGCACGTGTCCAGTAGCGGATTAGAAAAATATTAATATAACATTTCGGATTGATAATGATACCAGAAAAGGATGAAACGATCGTGAGAGCTTTTACTTATTTTAAAGAAATGTAGAAACTCTTTTTTGGTTCAAATTAAATTATTTACTTTTTTTGTTCGGTACAAATTTATTTTTATTACCGATCACGTCTCTATTGGTAGAAATAATAGGTCTGTCAGCCAATTTATAGAAATCTTTCGCACTAACGCGTGTTTGATCAATTCAATATTTATTGTCTATCATTACTTGAGGTTTATTGAAAAATCCGTCACCGAATAAATGTTGGCCACTATTTGGGCACACTACTTGGGCTGATCCATGCATAAATAAATGGAGAGACCAAGTGGCCAAAAAATGAACACGCGTAGTAATTAGCAGTATGCGAAATGTGGTTCAAAAATGAAACATCACAACGACAGTGTACAAAAGTGTAATCATAGTTAACCACCCGAGATTCAAATAAAACATAATTATTTTGGCTCAATGTTTATTGAAAATAAAAAAAAACATGTGTACAAGTGTCTACACACATTTACAATTGTCAATAATTATTTCTTCTCACATGCGTAATTAATCATTACGACCCTCATGAACCGTCTTTTGGTGCGAATGCAAATGATGTTTGAGTCCAAATTTTTTTTCGCATTTGTCGCATGCATAATCTTTGCGACCTTCATGAACTGTCTTTTGGTGGATAAGCAAAGTCTGTTTGTATCCAAATTTCTTCTCACACTTGTCACATGCGAAATCTTTGCGACCTTCATGGACTGTTCTTTGGTGCAAATGCAAATGATGTTTAAGTCCGAATATCTTCTCGCATTTGTCACATGCGAAATCTTTATGACCTTCATGGACTGTCTTTTGATGCAAAAGTAAGCTACATTTTTGTCCAAATTTCTTCTCGCACTTGTCGCATGCAAAATCTTTCTGACCTTCATGAATTGTCTTTTGGTGGACGAGTAAATTACTTTTAAAACCGAATTTTTTTTCGCACTTATCGCACGCGAAATCTTTGCGACCTTCGTGTACTGTCCTTTGGTGGTTCAATAAATTTAATTTACTTCCCAATTTCTTTTTGCAATTGTCGCATGTGTAATGATTGTGTTCTTCATGGAATATGTTTTGGTGGACGAGCAAATGATGCTTTTGTCCAAATACTTTTTTGCACTTGTCGCATGCGTAGTCTTTGCGACCCTCGTGGACTGACTTTATGTGCAAAAACAAACTCCGTTTATTTCCAAATCTTTTTACGCACTGTTCACATAAGTAATCTTTGAAAACTTCGTGAAATATTCTTTTATGCTTGAGTAAAGTTGATTTATTCTCAAATTTCTTCTCGCACTTATTGCATGTGAAATCATCGCGATTTTTGTGAACTAATTTTTGATGGGTAAGCAAACTCGATTTTATCACAAATTTTTTTTCGCACTGGCCGCATGCAAAATCTTTGAAGCCTTTGTGAACTGATATTTGGTGTCTACTCAGATGACTTCTAAACTCAAATTTCATGTCGCACTTGTCGCATGCATAATCTTTTCGCTCATTGTGAATTGTCTCACGATGTGTTATCACACTTGATTCTAGTGTAAATGTCTCCTGACAAATATCACAAACGTATTTTTTGTCGTCTGAAATAACAATGTCATGTTCATTCAAATTATCTTCAGTAACAACTTGCTCGGATTTCTTCTCACTTTTATCCATTTTGGTACCTCAATTAAACGTTGGTCTTTCTATTTCGTTCCACAGAAATTTAATGAGTAAAATTGATCTTTTGGTATAATGACTTATTCCATCGGGAAAGACAACATTCAAACTAATTTGTTTTTACTATAAACAAGATGATAGAAATGCTTCGTTTATAATCGTATTGTTTACAATTAAGGTACCGATTTATCTGTTTATTCATAAACTTTGCAATATTTGAACAATTAAAAATTTTAACTTGGTGATAATTGTGTCGAGGAAATTTTGGATCTTCTAAAACTAAGTTTTTTCCAAAAAAAAACCCGACACGCCTGGGAACAGTACATAATCGATATAAATCAATTTGACGCCTTGAAAATAACAAATTCTTGATTTTTCGGTTTCATTTTTGATTTTTGATTTCGGCTGAGAACGTGCAAACATTTGTAACTCGATAACTATCAATTTTACGAGAAAAAATTGTAGAACAAAAAGTGTTTAAAATTGATAAAAAAACACGCCTGATTTTTTTCAGAATTTTTTGAGCGATTTTTGGATTTTTGAAAAAAAATGGTGTCATTCAGAAATCCAAAAATCGTTCCCAAAAATTCTAAAAAAAAGCAGGCGTGTTCTTTGATTAATTCTAAACACTTTTTATTCTACAACTTTTTCTTGTAAAGTTGATGGTTATCGAAGTAAAAATTGTCGAAATCATTTTATAACATACAGGTCTTCGGGAGTCATATTTATGATCACCATATTGAATTTCATAATTATAACTATTTTACAATAAAGTATACATGCCATTGACCAAATCTATGTGGGTGAGACGCACGAGCGAACCTTCTTTCCGTGTTGAAATTTGAATTAAACGAGATTTTTTTCTTGAAATTTCATGGTTTTTTTTACAAAATTGTTTATAACTTTTTATAAAATGAATTTTTAAAAATTCTGACCCCAGATTCGAAAAGTACATTAAATTTTACGTAAGAAATGATATCTAAAAAGGTTTTTAAACAACTTTTAGTCGGTGTAATTCATCGCTATAAATGTTGTCCAAAAATGGTAATTTCAGATGTTAAAGGGTTAACCAGGACGATTGGCTCTTTTTTTACGAGCTGTAATTGTTGCCTGAAACCTACTTGCTGACCACGTGCCCAGTAGCGGATTATAATTGATAACGATACCAGGAAAAGGATGAAACAATCGGGAGAGCTTTTACTTATTTTAAAGAAATGTAGAAACTATCTAGTATTAAATCTAGAAACTCTTTTTTGGTTCAAATTAAATTATTCACTTTTTTTTTCGGTACCAACTTATTTTTATTACCGATCACATCTCTCTTGGTAGAAACAATCGGTCTGCCAGCCAATTTACAAAAACTTTCGCACTAGAGCGAGTTTGATAAATTCAGTCTTGTTTATTATTACATGATGTTTGTCCAAAATCCAATAGCCAACTATATGCTCTCCCCATTTACAGATCCAAACAAAACGTGAAAAAAAATTTTTTGGACTGATCCATGCTTGAATCAATAAAGAAACCAAGTGGCCAAAAAATGAACACGAAGTAGTAATTAGCAGTATGCGAAATGTGGTTCAAAAGTAAAACATCACACCGAAAGTGTACAAAAGTGTAATCATAGTTAATCGCCCGAGATTCAAGTAAAACATTATAATTTTGGCTCAATGATTATTGAAATTTAAAAAAAAACATGTGTACAAGTGTCTACACATATTTACAATTGTCAATCATTATTTCTTCTCACATGCGTAATTAATCATTACGACCCACATGAACCGTCTTTTGGTGCGAATGCAAATGATGTTTGAGTCCAAATTTTTTTTCGCATTTGTCACATGCATGATCTTTGCGACCTTCATGAATTGTCTTTTGGTGGATAAGCAAATTCGATTTGTATCCAAATTTCTTCTCGCACCTGTCGCATGCGTAATCTTTGCGACCCTCGTGTATTGTTATTTGATGTCTGATCAATACCGATTTTTCTCCAAACTTTTTCTCGCACTTGTCACATGAGTAATCTTTTTGACCTTCATGGACTGTTCTTTGGTGCAAATGCAAATGTTGTTTGAGTCCGAATTTTTTTTCGCACTTGTCGCATGCGTAATCTTTGCGACCCTCGTGTACTGTCTGCTGGTGAAAACGCAGATACTGCTTTTGTGCAAATTTCTTCTCACAGTAGTCACACGCGTAATCTTTGCGACTATCGTGAACTGCGTTTTGGTGTACTATCAAATTGCTTCGAATCCCAAATCTCTTCTCGCATTGGTCGCATGCGTAATTTTTGCGACCTTCGTGTACTATCCTTCGGTGACTTAACACATCCGAATTTCGTCCAAATTTCTTCTCGCACCTGTCACATGCATAATCTTTGCGACCTTCATGAATTGTCTTTTGGTGGGCGAGTAAATTACTTTTAAAGCCGAATTTTTTTTCGCACTTATCGCACGCGTAATCTTTGCGACCTTCGTGTACTGTCCTTTGGTGGTTCAACAAATTTAATTTACTTCCCAATTTCTTTTTGCATTTGTCGCATGTATAATGGTTGTGCTCTTCATGGAGTATGTTTTGGTGGAGGAGCAAATTCTGTTTGTGTTTAAATTTTTTTTCGCATTTATCGCATGGGTAGTCTTTGCGACCCTCGTGTACTGTTTTTTGGTGTAAGAGTAAACTTTGTTTTTGTATAAATTTCTTCTCGCATTTGTCGCATGCAAAATCTTTACGACCTTCGTGGACTGCCTTTTGATGGTAAAGTAAATGCTGTTTATGTGCAAACTTCTTCTCGCATTCGTCGCATGCATAATCTTTGCGCCCTTCGTGTACTGTCCTTTGATGCTTTAACAAATCCGATTTTTTTCCAAATTTCTTCTCGCACTGGTTGCAAGCATAATCTTTGCGACCTTCGTGCATCGTCTTTTGGTGTAAAAGCAAAGTCCATTTGTGTCCAAATTTCTTTTCGCATTTGTTACAAGCGTAATCTTTGCGATTATCGTGTACGCATTTTTGGTGGATAAGCAAATTCTGTTTCAGTCCAAATTTCTTCTCGCACTCATCACACGTAAAATCTTTGCGACCCTCGTGAACTGTTCTCTGATGGATAAGCAAATGTTCTTTACGTCCAAATTTCTTCTCGCATTTGTCACAAGCATAATCTCTGCGACCTTTGTGTACTGTCTTTTGATGTCTAATCAATTTCGTTTTTTCTCCAAATTTTCGCTCGCAATCGTCGGATGCAAAATCTTTTAGTCCCTCGTGGTATGTCTTCATGTGTATGAGCAAACTCTTTTTAAATCCAAATTTTTTCCCGCAATTGTCACATAAGAAATCATTACGAACTTTGTGGACTGTCTTCAGGTGGGAGATTAAATCAACTTTTTTTCCGAATTTCTCTTCGCACTTGTCGCACGCGTAATCTTTACGATCTTTGTGGACTGAATTCAGGTGGAAGATTAATTGTGTTTTTTTCCTGAATTTCTCTTCACATTTGTCGCATGAAAAATCTTTGGGACCCTCGTGGATTGTCTTTATGTGCAAAAATAAACTCTTTTTATTTCCAAATCTCTTTGCGCACTGTTCGCATAAGTAATCTTTGAAAACTTCGTGAAATATTTTTTTATGTCTAAACAAATTTGACTTATTTTCGAATTTCCTCTCACACTTTTTGCATGTGAAATCATAGCGATTTTTGTGAAGTAATTTCTGATGGGTAAATAAACTCGATTTTGTTACAAATTTTCTCCCACACTGGTCACATGAAAAATCTCTGCAGCCTCTGTGTTCTAGTATTTGATGTCTACTCAAATGACTTCTAAACTCAAATTTCATGTCGCACTTGTCGCATGCATAATCTTTTCGTTCATTGTGAATTGTCTCTCGATGTGTTATCACACTTGATTCTAGTGTAAATGTCTCCTGACAAATATCACTAACGTATTGTTTGTCGTCTGGAACGACAATGTCATGTTCATTCAAATTATCTTCAGTAACAACTTGCTCGAATTTCTTCTCACTTTTATCCATTTTGGTACCTCAATTAAACGTTGATCTTTCTATTTAGTTCCACAAAAATTAAATGAGTAAAATTGATCTTTTGGTATAATGACTTGTTCCATCGGGAAAGACAACATTCAAACTAACTTGTTTTCACTATAAACAAGATGATAGAAACGTTTCGTTTATAATCGTATTGTTTACAATTAAGGTACCGATTTATCTGTTTATTCATTACCTTTACAATTAAAAATTTCAATTTGGCGATAATTGCTTCGAGGAAATTTTGGATCTTCTAAAACTAAGTTCTTTCCAAAGAAATCCCCGACACAACTGGATACAGTACACAATCGATTTAAATAAATTTGACGCCTTGAAAATGCTGCGAAGATCATAAGAAATAAAGAAGTTTCACTCTAAAATCTGATCATGAAGCATACAAAGAACAATTCACGCAGTACGGGAGTAGCCTAAATTAGTCAAAACTCGCATTAGGCTGATTTTAACTTATTTTTGTGCTGAAATTCGGAACTTTGTGTCGGCAAGGGCTCAAGAGGCACGCTGCAATCTACTGGGGAATCTATGCCCCTATATTTTTAAGAACTTTAACTTTAGCACCATTTTCCGATCTAAAGCTCGGATTGTATAATTTTCATTTAATTTTTAGCACTCGTAAATAAATCGATGCCACATGCGAATATTCCTAAAAATTCAGAAAGTCTTCAAGAAAAAAAAGTATAAACAAGCATTTACGGGGAACGCATTCTTCTGTGAAAAAATCGTCACGAAAAAAAATCCCCACAATCTCATCGTCGATCCCAAATCGGAAATAATTCACGAACGTTTCTCGCGATCAAGAGAAAATGTCAATCTTATTCGATAGCTGAGAACTGCTCCTATATAATATTAATAATTATACATTGGCAGCTGTACATAACACAGCAACGTAGCCACCGTAGTACATAATAAAAAAAACGTCTGTAATAATGACGATACGCTCGGTGGTAAAGCAGTTAGTACACGTCGACGGCTTAAAGAACCTTGAAAGGCAGCTAGCGCATACAAATAATATAAATATAGATTCGCGCGCGAATCCTTTTGCTATAGTTATCGAAAAATAGCATTGAAGCTGGCGCTGCCGCTGCTCCGGGGTTGCTCTCGGGATCGGCTCGAATCTATATATTATGTCGTCGTCGTCGTTATGACGAAGGGAAGCTGCAGCGACGAAGAATTTTTCTCTCTCTCTCTCTCGCTCTCGCTCTCCGTGTCCGTGACACTGGCTGACGTCATTTATATGCTGCTGCTGCAGCTCGCGCGCGCCGCGATGACGCAATTGATACCGGCAATGTACATTTTCGCCCAGAGTGTGTGTGTGTGTGTGTGTGTGTGTGCGACGATGATGATGATGGAGCTCCGTTCCGCGAACCGGCCGGGGTGCGTTTGTAGCCCTGGCCTTGCAACCCTCCCCCCCACCTACTCCTGCCTCTCGCATACTATACTATAATATACAGAGGCGGCCAGAGCTGCGGCAGAGCCGTATAGACGCGACTATGTATATTATTACTGTGTGTATTGTAGCGCGGCCGAGAGACCAGAGACCCTGACTGCAACGATCCACGGCTCTCCTGTATATATACCTATACCACCCCACCCTCCCTCGAACGACCGAACCGTATACATGTGTATGTACGACGATGTTCTCTCGTGTGCGCTGTTGATACGTATCCACGTGTGCTGCACACGTTTTTTTTCCCTTTTTTTTTTTTTAAACAATGCGTATAATATAATTATATAATATATATACAACGTTGCCGCAACTCGTCTCTCTATACCTGCGCGCGTGTAGCTGCGAATCATTATTATATTCATCTCGTATCGTATAGAAAAACACGAGTATTAATTTTATTCTTTTGTAATAAAATTTAGCTCCGCGCGCGTGTAAATCTCTCATTTTCCCCATTATTACTTATACGCTATATCATTCGATCCGCGCGCGATCGTATTATTAAATGCGTCGCTATGCGTTTCGAACTAACACGCGCGCGGCTGAAATTCGAGCGCAGAGAGAGAGAAAGTCATCTCGTGTGTCGAGTCAAGAAGATGATGTACGCACACGTGCGGCTCCATATTACGTACGTTTGCTGTAGACACCTGCTGTATACACAGACAGATCGAGTGCCGCATTGGATGTATGTATGTAGGTAGGTAGCTGGGCGCCTGCGAGTACGGTGACCTTGTGTGCTGCACGTTGCGCTGCTGCTGGGCAGTTACAAATAGCGATCTGCGAGAGTCGGAATTGTTTTTTCATCTTTTTTCGATGATTTTTTTGATATTAATTGGAATTGGCCAGCGATTGGTTTTCAACAACTACTAGTACCTTGTCACTTGAGCACAAATTCTCACTTTTGCTCCGATAACGATATTGAAGAGAGTGAAAAATGTTTGTATCGCATCGAAATTTTATTTTAATTACGATTATGATCTTTCTTAAGTAATGGTCGGCGACTAAAGACTGGTCAGCCACTATAGACGGTTTAAACTACGATTATATGAGAATTTTTTTTTTCGAATCAAATTCGAGGGTGTCCCAAGGGTCAAAAATCAAGCACGAAAATGATGGCATCTGCAATCTCCACCGCCTTCTGTTTCATACATAAATACGTAACATCGTCGCACCTACAGCCAAATCCGCGACTTTCTCGTCGAATTCCTAATACGCGTGTAACTGTAAACTCGAAGAGAGAGAAAAAAAAAACTAGATTTAAATTCCGATAAATCGTAATTCGTCGACTGGTAATAGTGTCGAGCCGGGCTGTGTTGTCATATGGATGACGCGCGGGCGCGATCAATTTTCGCGCGCGCACACGTGTTAAGAGGAAAATTGCAATTTAATCGAAAAAAAGCTCATATAACGGGGGCAGAGAGAGTGTCAGGGGGAAAAAATATCCTGCGATATAGATAAATGCACACCTGCTCGCGACTTTGCTCCGTCATTATACGAACAGCTATCTGGTTATCACACAGCTCACAAAGTGTAATATGAATTTAGAGTCTCCGCGACTCCGTATATGTATTCGAGAACTTCTCGTTTTTTTTATAAGTATATATGCGTCCCTAACCTCGCAATAATGATACACGAACTCGGTACGCGATACATTTTCGACTCGATGATGATGGTGACGCGCATACGTTTTCGATTATTATGTAGTAGCCGACTTTCAATTTTCTCACTAGGCAAATGTATACAATAAAACGATGATATTGCGATCGCGAGTACGATGTATTTTTTTTCCGGAGCTGCGCGCCTGCGACACCAGTGTCACAGCAGCCTGCCTGCCTGCGCGTACTATGTTTCGCTCTCGACCTTGCTCTTGGCTTGCGCTTCGATAATATATATATATACGTCTACGTACGTATCTGTGTGTGTATGTGTGTGTGTGAGAATACCTATATATAGTAACGCCACAAAAGTGCAGCCACTATATATACGCACGGCGTTTCGTTGCCTCGCGCGCGTACTACTACTACTACTACTACTACCTACGAGTGAGAGAGCAAGAGAGAGACAGAGACAGAGAGCTTATATACTCGGCGGCTGCAGTCGCCGAGGCACAGTCGTCGCTCGACGATCGGATCTCGCGGATATATCATTATACAGTGCGTTGTGTGTCGTGTATACACAACCTCGATATAACTGGCTGCTGCACACGTCGCTATACATATACGCGGCGACGTATAGTTCTCTAGACTATGTATCGTGTGTGTAGTCGTTGTATTTAGTTTTTAATCGTTTACAAAGTGTGCAGCTAGCGGTTATACGCGGTTACGATAATGATATAATACGCGCGGCGCACTTTTGACATATTATCACCGAATTATCGTGTTGTGTGTACAAGTTTGTTGAGGCCGTTAGTTATGCGTGTAAGTATATCCGATATAATGCAACGCCGGAAATGAAATAGACGAAAAAAAACAAAAAACAAAAAAGAAACCGAGTAAAGGAGCAAAGCCGACTACTATCCTATACGTATACACCTATCGCTACTTTTTATTGCTATACTTCTCGTCAACCGCTGTGTATATATACACACTGTACCGCTACTGCTGCTGTGCCGTGTGTTGGTGCCGTCGTGCTGCGTTGAGCAACTCCGAATTTTTCGTGCTACGCTACTACTACTACTGCTACTACTACTACTACTACACTGCTGCGTGTGTGCATATAATTATAAGAGAAGAGATTTGTGTTCGATATTCTTTGGAGACCAAAAAAAAAAAAAAAAGTAAACCAAGTTCTGTTCAGTGAAGCATAACATTAACAGCTCCTATATGTAACAGTGTATATATATGCGTGCGAGTTGTGTATAAACGAATTTGCGTACGTGTGCGCGTGTTGTAGTATATAATATCGAGGCAGCCAGCAGCAGCAGCAGCAGCAGCCGCCTCTCTGTGACTGTGCCGTGTGCGTACGCGTACGTGTGTGTGTGCGTGTGTGTGTATAACACATCCGGAGGGAAGAACGCGAAATGCCGACCGCCTCAAAGTTTCTTATTTTGCGACAATGGCCGTGATACGACAAGCCAGGTGAGCGAGAATGAGAGAGAGCGAGTGAGAAACTCCTCTATATACATCGAGGCGAGCATATAATATGAGAAGCCAATTTCTTTGCCGCTATATAAATGTGTGTATACTGTATATATGTAGTCGCTGCGCCGATGTGGGCCCGTGTGTGTGTGTGCGCGCGCGAGAGAGAGAGAGAGAGAGACTCTTTTTTTACCTGTACCTGCAGATTGTGGTATTACTTTACTCTGTGATTGTTTTTTTGTTTTTTTTTGCTTTTGTTTTGTTTCGTTGTTTTTGCTTCGTTACGATCGAGATTGTCTCGCGGGCGCGTTCGCGCGAGGGTCTGCTGCACAGATGTCAAATATTTACAAATTGATACACAGAGCAAGTGCCAAGTGTCATTGGTTATGAGATGCGAATCGTTCTCTTTCTGTTGTGTTTTTTTTTTTTTTTTTGCTTTCCTACTCGCGCTCTCTCCGCATTGTAAACGCAAAAACGTTTCCGTCGATTTGCTTATTTTTGGAGATGATATTTTGCGCACGCGGACTCGGACGGTATAATAAAGTTGGAGATTTTTATCTGTGAGCTGGTGTGTCTGTCTGTGATTCAATGGAAATTCCAAAATTTCTATAAATAGTAATGGCAAGCTGTGTGTGTACCGTATAGTGCATCGCAATGAGCAAAACAAAAACTTGTCTCACTGCCTTGCACTCTCACTTTTTGTCATTTTAAGCACTCTTGCGTACAAAAATTATGTTGAAAGTAAATTAGAGAGTTATTTTGAAGTTATTGATGACAGTAGCAAAGATTTTAATTAAATTTTATTCTTTCTAACAGAATTCCATCCTTGATAAAACCAAGCATAGAGGAGCTTCCATCGTGTGCCATAAAACAAAGAACAGACTCAACTTCAGGAGGACAGCAAGCGAAGAAAAACGCTTGTCGAGTCCTACCTTGCGCTATGAATTCCAGGGAAATGGATCAGACTGACCTCAGCGATTCTGAGGACTGCCAAAGTAGTACAGATCCGCTAAGGTAAATTATTCAATCTTATTCTAAAAGTCTGTGTCTTCTTTATGTCTGTCTTATTGATTTATAAAAAAATTTCTTTTATTAATTATCTTCATTTTCTTTCTTCTGTTTTTCATTAATTTTAGTCCTCTATTTAATCATAATACCATTTGCCCAATAAGATATGAGCTGCGGAACATCCAGAGTGTCATACACGTCACAAGACAGAACATCGATGCTCTGAACAGTCGATTTGCCACCTTTCAAGATCCACCGGCCATCTACTTGACGGAGTACCAGGAGCTAACGTCCAAGCTCCACGAGCTGGAAGCCAAGGAGCAACTGCTGAATGATCTGCTGACCATAGCCGAGGCAGAGGCCAATGCTGCCAATACCGAGATCTCGACGTCGGACTCGTTGTCGAGTATGAGCAGCAGCGGGCCTAGGCAACAGTCCACTGGCCAGCCGATCACTCAACAGCAGCAGCAACAACAGCAACAGCAGCAGCCACAGCGCGGCAACAGTCCGAGGACGCCGCTCAAGTCGGTGCTGCGCTGCCAACTGCCGAACCAGCAGCGCACAAGCGTGCAGGTACGCGAGGGTCTGTCGCTCCGAGACGCACTAGCCAAGGCGATGAAGCTGCGCAACCTCACGACCGAGATGTGCGTCTGCTACATCTACATCACCAGCGAGGACAAGTACAAGATACCCTGGGACACGGTGATCACGTCGCTCGACTGCGACGAGATCTCGGTCGAGATACTCGACAAGTTCCCCATCGCCACCAGCATCTCGCACAACTTCGTGAGGAAGACGTTCTTCTCGCTTGCCTTCTGCGAGTGCTGCCACAAGCTGCTCTTTCAGGGCTTCTACTGTCGCACCTGCAACTATCGCTTCCATCAGCGCTGCGCCAACGGCGTGCCCGCCCTCTGCCATCAGGTGCGCATGCAGGACGCCTACTATCAGACTCTGCTGGCGCACAATCCCAACGCTGGCATTCTCCAGCTGCCCGTCTACAACGAGACCTATTCGAGTAAGTAGCGACGTCTGTGCTAAAATGATTCGAATGTCCAATCCTTTGAAGAATATTTTGTTAATATTTCAAATTTTTCCACAGGTATCGCGCCGGCATTGAGCAGCACGAGTTCGCGCGGACGACATCCGCGCACGTTGAACCAGCAGGATCGATCCAGCTCGGCGCCCAACGTCTGCTTCAACCTGGTGAAGCCTCTGGGCCCCGTAGGCACGGACGCCGCCGCCGCCCACCTGCAGTCGGACTACACCCGATCGCAGAGCCTGACCAGATCGGTGGCCAGCAACGGAGCCAGCACACCCCTCAACAGTCTAAGCAGCGGCGGCACAGGCTCCGGGTCTCACCATCACCACCATCATCACCACAGCGGCGGCGGCAGCGCGGGAACGACGACGACGACGGGATCGACGGTCGCGCAGTCGCCCCTGTCGCCGGCCAGCAGTCCGACCAAGCACAGCCAGTCGACCCAGGCAAGTCCGACGAACACGCTGCGACCGAAGCGGCCGCGGGCCCGCTCTGCGGACGAGAGCTCGAAGAATCTCCTGGGTCCGCGCGAGTCCATCGAGGACTGGGAGATACCCGCGGACGAGATCCTCGTGGGGCCGCGAATCGGCTCGGGCTCCTTCGGTACGGTCTACAAGGCACACTGGCACGGTCCCGTGGCCGTGAAGACGCTCAACGTCAAGATACCCACCCAGGCCCAACTGCAGGCCTTCAAGAACGAGGTTGCGGTGCTCCGCAAGACGCGCCACGTCAACATACTCCTGTTCATGGGCTGCGTGAGCAAGCCGCAACTGGCCATCGTGACGCAGTGGTGCGAGGGCTCGTCTCTGTACAAGCATTTGCACGTCTTCGAGTCCAAGTTCCAGCTGCTGACGCTCATCGAGATCGGCAGGCAGACGGCCCAGGGCATGGACTATCTGCACGCCAAGAACATCATTCATCGCGACCTCAAGAGCAACAACATCTTCCTGCACGACGATCTCACGGTGAAGATCGGCGACTTCGGCCTGGCCACGGCCAAGACGCGCTGGGCCGGCTCGCTGCAGTGCCACCAGCCGTCCGGCTCGATACTCTGGATGGCGCCCGAGGTCATCAGGATGCAGGACGAGAATCCCTACACCTTCCAGTCGGACGTGTACGCGTTCGGCGTCGTGCTGTACGAGCTGCTGGCCGGCCAGCTGCCCTACTCCAACATCAACAACAAGGACCAGATCCTGTTCATGGTCGGCCGCGGCTACCTGCGCCCGGACCTCAGCAAGCTGCGCTCGGATACGCCCAAGGCGCTGCGCCGCCTCACCGAGGACTGCATCAAGTACGCCCGCGAAGAGAGGCCGCTCTTTAGGCAGATCCTGACGAATCTCGAGAGCCTGCTGCGCGGCCTGCCCAAGATCACGCGCTCGGCCTCGGAGCCGAATCTCAACCGTACCCAGCTGCAGAACGACGACTTTCTGTTCACGTGCGCCTCGCCCAAGACCCCGGTCAACTTTCAGTTCGGCGCGTTTCCCTTCTATCCGAGCGGCGGGAACATTTGAGTGCCAGCCAGGAGGCGCAGCGCCGTCGAAGATCTGGCTCGCCTCAACGCCGAAAACGACATGTGCGACATGTTTCTGAAGCTGCTGTGCCGCGCGAGGTACGATCGCTGCGGCAGGCAGGCTTAGGTACGCGATTTAATAATTGACGATGGATTATAAATGGATGGGACTGTGACGAGTGCACCCTATCGATCCGTTTTTCTTTTTCATGGCTGTACGCGCGATCCGCGTTGACGAGGCTCGGCAGCGAAGAGAATGAAAATGAGCGACGTTTAAGTTGTACGCGCGTGGCGTACCTTGTCCAT
The DNA here is from genome assembly GCA_902732785.1 of Trichogramma evanescens. NCBI lineage: Eukaryota > Metazoa > Arthropoda > Insecta > Hymenoptera > Trichogrammatidae > Trichogramma > Trichogramma evanescens. Next base: position 4,244 of record CACVKI010137942.1, on the reverse strand, counting down.
ATTACTGTATACATTATTATACTTAAAACGTATATCGTGTAAAAACGATCGTTGCGATTTAACGATTGCGTGTACAATGTGAAAATTCGAATGCACGGCGTGTGAATCAAAAAAAAATTGTTCAATTTTCATCAAGTGCTTGTGATATATTAACAAAATATGTTTGATCGAATTTGGCTTCGAGTCTTTCACGAACTACGACTGTTCATTGTAAATATGTATTGACTTGTATGCTTCGTTGTCTGCCTGTGCACATTTGTACACTCTTCCTCTTATACTATACTTACGATATGTAAAAAGAACACTGACTATTATTTGCGCATTATATTCAGGGACAGTATCAAGTGGAGATACATTTTAAGATAAAAATATTCATTGCTCCGTGCAAAAATAAAGAATAAAAACATTACAATCTTGAAATGTGATACGTATTATATAGTATTGTATATAAATGAACTGATCAATGATATATTGTATTATTTTTCTTAATGTGTGCAAAAAAAAGTGAACGGTCCTAGAAAGATTTCATTTTTCTACTAAATGGTTACGATTTTTTTTTTATTATTATTGTAATTGTGCAGAATACCGCTCCACGAATAAATTAAATACGATGAAGTCGTAAAAATAATTAATGCTTCGAAACGAGAGCCAATTTTTAATTTGTTTCTCAAAAACTCATACATTCTGCGCATTGCGTTTGACGTACGAAAAATTTGCAGTTAATGTTTTGTAAAAAGTTAACAGTCGCTTTTGTCCTGGAAATACGAACGAACTTGAGCATTAACGACAACATTATCATATATTTTTTTAAATCGATAGTAAAAATTATACTATTAAACATATTTCTAACTTGAAAAAAAAATGAAAATAGTTATGATAAGATGAAAAAAAAGGATGAGGAGTTTTCTCCATTAACCGTTACATCATAAACTAATTATATGTCGTCACACATCACATAAAACTAATGTATCCTTGAAAAGGATGTAAATATCGATGATTTAAATTCAAAGAAACGTTTTTGAATTATAGAATGCCAGTGGATACAGATATTGATTATAGCATTTATAGAAATCGAGTGAGTGACTGAGCGATCGGGAGAGAAATTGCAAAAAAAAGTATGTCTTTGGCAGGTATGAATTTTGTATTTTCACTAAAAGATGAAGAACGTTATTGCTATCTATATATATTAATTATACAATTTTTTTTAAATAAAATGAAATAAAACTTTACGTGTCTTAAATTTGTAAAAAAATATATCTTGATTCCAAAAGATTCATGTAATACACGTATATTATTACTATTTGGCTAAATGTGAATGACAATGGACCTCTACTAAAAGTACATCGCTATTGGACCCATTAGACCCTTCACTATACTACGATGATTCATTGGAACTGGTTTCGTCAGGACTATGATTTTTCGCCAGACAGCGGATTTAGTAAGTAAAGTTCATAGGACGATATTCATAGTCCCGATCTCCAAATCGAAGCAACGCAGCTCCTCCATTCCGTTTTAATCTCGGGCCCGTTCCTATAAGTGTTGTCATTTTACTAGGAAAGTTTAGAAAATCGAACCTCGCGTTGACAGTCTATCTGAGCCGATGTTACACAATAATGAAACATCGTGGCCGCATTTCCCCCTTCTGTTCTCTAGGAGCATTTATCCATCAAGAACTTTTGAGAGGATATAGCGAATATCTCGCAAGCTTTTCGATCCGTCTGAAGTGTATATGGAAAAAAAAGAGATTTATACCATGTGCGTATGATACTTGAGCATGTACAAAGTAGTCAATTTGCTCGAGCTTAATTTCGAGGCTGAGACTTGCTGCGCATGAAAACAAAAATGAAAACAGATCCACGCATACAATTGTTCCACGTGAATTGAAAGGACGAGCTTCGTGGCGAGCTTTTTTAAACATACTCCAGCGCCGCGTTCCGTTCTGCTTTGCTCGTTCCTTCGTTTGTCCAAGACGAAAAATTTTCAATCCAACCGTGATCCGACACGAATTTCACGAAATCGTCATTCTAATCTAGCGTCTTTGAAGCAACGATATATAATATCGAATTTGTGTACACCTTTTGCAACTCGTCGACTTTTAGCCATCACTCTCTATACATATAGCCGTAGTTATTATTATTAAAAAAGGAGAAAGAGAATTATACGAGCGAGGAAAGAATTATACAAAGATCGGATCGGCGACACCGATGTTATGTGCATACCATCGTATACACGCGCGTCTGACTAAATCTAATGGCTTACTACTTGTTGAGTCGCGCAGTTTTTTATTTCATCTTACTTTACACATTGTGCACTTTTATAATAATAATAGTTAATAATTCAGGGTTCAACGAGTGAATGTTAATCAATGCGTCTCCAATAATATGAAAAAAAATAAACTCATTAAACGTTTCTATGGTTAAATTTTCGGGCTCGTTTCGTCACGTAGACTTGTGTGCCGGAGAGTTAATCAGAGTAGTCATCTCATTATCCCTCTTATGCGAGCAACGGCAGATAAACAAATAGCGTATTTCCTTTTAGCTCATTTAGGCCACTCCTTTGCAGCCCACGCACAAACACATTCAAGAGGGAAACATTTTGAATGCATTGAAAACGATTGCCAGTTTTCATAACAGCGACACGGAAGTGACTATTTCCCCACCACTGCGCAAAGCGGGGAAAAGATATTTTCGGTCCACGGGGTAAGAAATGGTATATTTCGGTACAAACAGTGGCGAATTGGAAAAAGGGCCACCGCCACACAAACTTTTATTAAAATAACTTTTATTAAAACAATCATGAGAGTTTTTAATAATTTTAAAGAACTGTAGAAAACATTTTTTGGTTTAAATTGAAATAAATCATTTCCACGTTGGCCAAATTTATTGTTACTACCGATCATGTCTCTCTTCTCAGAAATAATCGGTCTGCCAGCCAATTTGTAAAAATCGTTCGCACTATAGTGAGTGTTTGATCAATTCGGTCTTGTTTATTATTATACATGAGGTTTGTTAAAAATCCAGTAACCAACTAAATGCTCGCCCCACTCACAGATCCAAACAAGACGTGAAAAAAATTTTTTAGGCTGATCCATACATGAATCAATACAGAAACCAAGTGGCCAAAAAATGAACACAGAGTAGTAATTAGTAGTATGCGAAATGTGGGACAAAAATAAAACACCACGACGACAGGGTAAAAAAAGTGTAATCATATGAATCGCTCGAGGTTCACGTAAAGCCCAATCATTTTGGCACAATGTTTATTGAAATTTTAAAAAACATATGTACAAGTGTCTACACATATTTACAATTGTCAATCATTATTTCTTCTCGGATGCGTAATCATTACGACCCTCATGAATTGTCTTTTGGTGGTTGAGCAAATGATGTTTAAGTCCTAATTTCTTCTCGCATTTGTCACATGTGAAATCTTTACGACCATCATGGATTGCGCTTTGATGCAAAAGTAAGCGACATTTTTCTCCAAATTTCTTATCGCACTTGTCACATGCGTAATCTCTCTGATCTTCATGTACTATCTTTTGGTGGCGTAGCAAAATCCATTTATATCCAACTTTTTTCTCGCATTTGTCGCATGCGTAATCTTTGCAACCTTCGTGTACTGTCCTTCGATGATTTAACACATCCGATTTTCGTCCAAATTTCTTCTCGCACTTGTCACATGCATAATCTTTCCGACCTTCGTGCACTGTTATTTGGTGTCTATTCAACTGCCCTTTATCCCCAAATTTCGTGTCGCATTTGTCGCATGGGTAATCTTTGCGACCCTCATGGATTGTCTTTTGGTGTCTGATCAATTTAGATTTTAGTCCAAATTTCTTTACGCACTTGTCGCATGCGAAATCTTTGCGACCCTCGTGAACTGAATTTTGGTGGCGGAGCAAATGCGATACGCGTCCAAATTTCTTATCACACCTGTCGCATAAGTAATCTTTGCAACCTTCGTGTACTGTCCTTCGATGATTTAACACATCCGATTTTCGTCCAAATTTCTTCTCACAAATGTTGCATACGAAATCTTTGCGACCCTCATGAACTGAATTTTGGTGTCGAAGCAAATGCGATACGCGTCCAAATTTCTTATCACACCTGTCGCATGGGTAATCTTTCCGACCTTCGTGGACTACCTTTTGGTGTAAGAGCAAACTTGGTTTTTGTGTAAATTTCTTCTCGCATTTGTCGCATGCGTGATCCTTTTGACCTTCATGTACTGTCTTTTGATGT
>CACVKI010137940.1:0-27171 GCA_902732785.1 Trichogramma evanescens | reverse complement strand
GAGAGTATTCTCTGTATAGTACCAAAAAAATTTTTTTCATACTTTTTAATGAATTTTTTTACATTTCAGGTTTAAGGTACCTTTCCCCCCTTAAAGAATCTTTGTTTCACTTTTTCAGTGAATAAAAAGAACTACGACCGTTTAAACGCTCATTAAAGCGCTATGAATCAACTCTTTTGGTCGTGTAACATTTTAAATTTGATTTTTCACTACTGCTCCAGTAGTAAATGAGGTTTGAGAAAGATTTCGTAATTAATACTCGAGAATACTCTCATTATAGGTCATTTTTTCCACGAAGCTGGATAAAAAAAAAGTAAGTTATTATGACTTTCTGCCACAGATATAAACATGGAGGGCAGATTATCCTCTGCGCATATACGTACACGTGCATTAATGAATAAAAGAAGCTAGCGTTGGCGAGAGAGCAACGGCGGCGTTAGCAATATCTTTTTATTTTACAAAAACACCTCTTCTCATATTGAGTGTATCTATTTCAATAAATATTTATTATTTATTATGTACACGCCAGGAGGAAGGCGAAAGCAAGTATAGTTTATATTCTCTTTCACAGCTATGTGCAATCTATAAATATAGGTATACGCGTATCCATATATAGAGTGTATTTATTTTCTACCCATCACGAATCAAGATTCAATTTGCATTATTCTCGGGCAAATGTTCTCTTCCTCCACCTCCGACACACACACATGTGCGTTGCAGGCATTTACTCCTTCGGTACGATACGAGTGGGTATATTGTGTGTGCGTGTGTGTCTGCCGAGTATATATGTGTGGATACGTGCACCGGGTGCGTGTGCGATACAGCACATATCGTATGTACACATTATGTGCAGGGGGGAGTACGAGCTTCGCTCGTGCACTGTACACTTTGATATTATTACGAATGCCGCACGTGTGTGCATTTATACGTGTATAAACGTGAGATAACTGATTAATGTGCTTTCGCGTATAATCTCGCGATCCATACGTCAAGCAGTCAGAAAAACATAGCTGGAGAGCTGAGTAGAGAGAGTAGAGAGTGTCAAATCGAAACGACGCTCGGCAATAATAATCTCGACATCAGCCGCGGCCTTATAATACATACACACGGAGAGACGCTTGCGTATAAGCACGAAGCGCAAAGAGAGACAGAGAGCTCGAATCTATATATAATAATCAAATCTCCGTATACTGCCGAGAGCGAGGCCACCGTCGTGTGTACTCAGACGCGCGCGCGTACATACACAAAACGACGTTATATACCTGAGCTATACACGCGTATAATACGTGTGCGGGTTCGCGCGCGCGCGAGAGCGATGGCAAAGCGCCACACACACGGTTTGTTATAACGGCAACAGTCAGGCCGTTGCTCGAGCTCGTGCTATACAAAGCACGACACGCCAGAGAGAGAGAGAGAGAGACTGTGCGCGTATTGCACGTACGTATACGTACGGTGCAAGAGAGAGAACGAGGGAAATATACGCGCATAAGCTTTCTCGTTAACGATAAGCCCATCGGACCGGGGCCGTGATCTTACGCAAGCTCGTATTCTAGCGTGTCGAGCTCTGTGTGCCGTGCGTGCGCAGTGTTGTACTTCCATTTCGTGCGTTGGGCGAGCAGCAGCAGCAGCAGCAGCAGAATCCTTTGTTAGCAGAGAATCTTGCCTCCTGAAAGCTCTATAACTGGGATTGCCGCGCGCCGCCACTGCCTAACCCACGACGCCTGCGACACGCGCTAGCTGCTACCCCCACACGAGGCTTTTCCATCCTCGACCCCGAGCTTTTACCCTTTCCACGGGTGTACGCTTAGTTATAGAAAATATCGATTGTTCGAGCGTGAGTTTCATGCAATAAACTTTCGTCAACGTGCGTATGGAAGGTGACGCTCTTGCTTCATCAAGTGCGGCTATTTTATTGGACCTCGACTTTTTTTCCTCTTCGCTTCATTTGCGGAGTGTTACGGACCACTTCTGTCTAATAACTACTGAACTTGTTTTGTTAAAAATCCTTTCATTAAATAAATTAATTGTTTTACAAAAATTCATGCAAGAAACGCATCGTAAAGTATGATTTGAATGTGAAGATAAGGCTAGCCCCTTGTAACCACCCGGCCCGTTTTACCCCACTAGCCCGTTTTAAACTCCAACTTTCTCCTGTATATGCGAAAACAGCGGCGAGCCAAGTGATTTATTGAGTGCATATATGCGTCGCGTAGTATATGGTGGTAACAACAACAGCAGCGGCAGCAGCAGCAGCAGCAGTGGCTAACGGGACAGGCTAATGCAGGCTCGAGCTCGCGCAAAGCACAATGTATACGCTCGCGCGAGCTGTGCGCAAAATAACTGCGAGTTCGTTGCTGCGCTGCTGCTGCCACTGTATGTGCCTGTACATTGCCTGCAACTGCAGTTAATAGTTCACACATCAACACTTTCACGTTGGCTGACTGTGTGTGGCGGTGCGCGCGGGGGATGCCTATAGGTTGTTATACGCGCTGGGCGCCCGAAACTTTCGAAAGGCCAAGTCTGAAAGTTTTGCGGCAAGAATGTTGCCCTGTGCGAATTTCGAAAGCCTCCCCCATCCTCTTACGTATGTATATCCATGGCAGCTCAGCTCTCGCGGGCGCTATGCACCACCGGTATACTGTTCGAATAGTTCCTCCCTTTGTCTATATACGTATACGTATAAAACTTGCTTGTTCGCGGTACATCCATTCTCATGACGCGCGAAAATATAATTCAGCCCGTAAAGCTTACTCTGCCTCTTTATATAAGCCTATACGTACGGACTCGCGCGTGTGTCGGGTATGCGGGGCGCATTTCTCAACGGGTAACGAAAATTGATTTTTCTAAAGCATATATAGATACGTTTAACTCGTTCGCGTTCAAACAAGCGGCCCAGCAATAAATATACACATTTTTTTGCGTGTACATACTTCGATGTATACGTACATAGCCAGGCTTGTCAAACAGAATGAAAAATTACAGCGATACGCAGTCATGCGAGGAGCAATTAAAAGTACGCACTTGACGTGCATTCGTTAAAAGAGAGAGGGACCAATTACTATACGTAACTCAGGGGCGTCGTTTCTCTGCGCGCCTCTCTGCAGGGCCGGTCCCTCGTTACTCTTTGCTGCTGTGCTACTACTGCGCCGTTATACGTACTGCAGCAGCAGCGACGAGCGTTTGTGCAGCCAGTGCGTGAAATAGTTTAAATGGTTATTTTATTAAAATAATTGTTAGCTGTCGAGTGGCAGGTATAGCGAAGATTACATTTACGAACTTTTGAACGTTGGCCTCTCGATTCGGTGCGGGCGTATTGCGCATGTGTGTGGATGGACGTGCATGTAGACGTTGGTGCAGGCTCGGCCATTGAAAATGTTCAAAATTGAAAATTCAATATTTTATGCATGTACGTGTCGAGCTGAACTATGCATAGCAACGCAGATCTATGGAGGATTCAAATTTTCATATATTTATACTTTTTGCGTTTTTTCTAAAGTTTCAAGGAAATAAAAACCAAAAATTGGTCACCGTACAAGCGGTAAACCTTCGTTTGCTGAGTAATATTATAGTGATATTTCATTCACACATTTCATCCACCTCTATTGATTGAAATTTGAACGAAAACAAAACTTCACTTGTATTAGTTTTCTTCATTTACAGTTTCGTCTGACTTTTAATGTATTCATTAAATTAATCAGTTTTTTCAAGGATTGGTGGGTCGATAAAAATTTACAAGAGCTGATACATTTTTTTCAATTTATTTTGACACGTATATTCCATGTATTCTGATTAAAATCTATAAGTACCATTCATTAGAGATAATATATCTATAAGTACCATTTATTTATTATTTTTAATTCAAAAGCAAACTTTTCGAAGAAATCATAAACAGAAACTCGGTGAAAATGATAAGTGAACATTACATTATAATAGTCGAAAGGCAAATAAGTTTAAATATAGATCTATCATGCAATTCTGAAATATAAATGAATGTTCGCTATCGCTGAAAATGATCAAACAGATAGCAAATTATTCGAAAGGCAAACACTGAATAAAATAACAATTGAGAAACTTGATTCTATTGAATTAATAAACGCAATAAAGTTTCCTTGCCAATTTCCTTAAAATATCCCAACATATGGATCTATTATCACGCTAGAATATTGACTGAATTAATAATGGGTGGATATTTCATAAAATAAATTTAAAAATAAACTGAAATGAATTTGGTGAATTTTGAAAGGAACAGATTTTTAATTTACAAGCTGGAAGCTTGTAGACGATGACCCTATCGAATTTCACGTTGTATTTATATTTTATTTAAAGACTTTGACTTTCAACAATACATGGTCCGGTATATCTATTTATTTGTTTTAAAGTGTTACGTTATTTTAAAAATATGTATTGAAAAATGTTATGTACCTTGACTGCTGATTTTGCAAACAAGACAGACTCGATTAAAATGCAGCGAGAAATGCTGGCTTTTTTTATTTCTACTATACACCGAGTTATGAATACATTTTCGCCTTTCAACATTATTTATCTGCGAAATGAAATATGCACTATGGCTCCGACGAGTAACAAGCCGCTGGCCGGGGCTAAAAAAAATTACACTGCAATTCGTATAAACAGTTAATTCTAAAAAAAAATTTTTTTTTACCGTTAACTCTATAAAATATTTTCACTCGAGGGGTGTAGTTTCCTCTTGGGATGGAGCAACGACACGGTGGATACGAAATGGGATCGATATGTAGATCAGCTACTGGAGCCTAGAGAGCAACGCACATGCACAGAGACACACCGCACACATACATACTATTCGAGCGAGGGAGAGAGAGAGAGAGAGAGAAACGCGACATCAATCATTAGTAATAACCAGTCGGTTGTATAGCTGCTTCGTTATCCTAAACTGCTGTTGACGAGATGGCCCAGTTTCGACTTTAGTTCATCACTATATCCCGCAAGCCACCAGCACGACTGTATGTGAGTGTCTATGCGTGCAAGTTTGCCTGTGTGAATGTGTGTGTGTGTGTGTGCAAGCACGAGGGTCTATCTTATTCAACGATCGCTAATCCACTAGTATACATACAAATGAGGACTACCAGCATTGCTCGTAGCCCATGCACGCGCGTTCGTCAAGCTCGAATTTTCATCAAGCTCCGAGGCTATACAGTGTAAAGATAATACACGCTTCAACTGCTTGCCATTCAACTGTTTGTCTCGAAGCTTGTCCTCTCGCAGGGTTGTAGTTGGAAGAGCTGGCGAGAGAGAAAGGGCAGAAAAAAAGGGCAGAAAAAGAAAATGTACATTTAACACTTGAGCTATTTCTTACAGAGCAGCAGAAGCTCGTTGTCGTCGTCGGAATATAATGGCGAATTTCGCACGCGCGCTCACCGCCGCTGACTCGCTCCTTTTTGAAATTGTTTTTACGCTCGGCCGCTCGCCTTGAGCGCAGTGTATAAGTATACGCGCGCGTAACCGGCACATCAGCAGCGCAGAGCGGAGGAGAACAGTCAAGCCAGAGGCGGTCGCGCCATCGCTCGTTATAAATAATTTAACAAGCTTCTGCTACTGTATATTTTAAAAGGGAAAAGTTAGGCGCCAATGGCAACTTTTAGCACTCGGCCGCTCGCGCGCGCCCCAAGATATAATGCACGCTCTCTCGGCGGAGACAAGACGACGACGAGCTGTGCAAAAAGAGTATAGCGAAAATTACTGTTTCCAGAGCGAGGACCCGTCAACTGCAAAAATCATTGGACGTCTCTCAAAAAGCAGCAGCGTTTTCTCGCAGCAGCGTGACGCGCATAAGCAGCGCGGCGCAACCGAATTCCTTATAAAGTCGCCGCACATCGCGGGGTTGGTGGAATTGCGCGCTCGTCCCCAAAGATAAAGACGTCGGATGAGATTAGTAGTCGCGCACGAAACGAGCCAACAACACGAACGATAGAGATAATAAAAAAAAAGAAGAGTCGAGTTGGGCTAATTCAACAATCAAATAAAATGCGCGCGGCCCTTTGTCTTTTATATTTTGCCTTCCGATCCGACTTTTGCTGTAATCGTTAACTACGACGACTACGACGCAATACGACGGGGGGCGCATTGCGCGAAGCCGCGGGCAGATTGAAAAGCACTCGCGAGCAGAGCACTGTTATCTCTGCTCTTTAAATTCTCGTTTATAAACTCAATTAGCGATTCGTGTATATAAACGTGCGCTCACGCGCGCGCCTAGCAGTAGCATTATCGTCGTTAGTTCCCCTGCTTGGCGCTTTGTACGTATAGAGATATAGAGCACGAGAGAATTTTTCTTACGACATTCTTTTGACTGGCTTCATTGCGGACTCGAACGCGAAGCTTTTTTATTTAAATGTACACGCAACGCGCGCACGAGCATTTTATATAGAATGTGCTGCACTGCGTGCAGCGCGCCGATTCTTACGCTTTATTGCTCGCAAAGCTCGCCAATCGCCCGATAGAAAAACCGTATAGAATACCGTATATATATATCTATATAAACGGTGCACGCTCGAGTCGTCGTCGACGGAGAAAGAAAACGGTAATCAACGAGCGACTTTCAATTCCTGGTATAACCCAACGACTCGTTGAGTTCTTTTCTTCGCGTTATTAGTTTTCTTCGTTCGTTCGTTCGTTCGTCTGTACGTTCGATAGTGCGCGCACCCAATCTATATAGCCTATACGACTGTGTGCAGCGAGCACGTATATAATACGGCGAGAAAGCGACCAGTTATGCTTCATTTAAAAGGTAATCGAGTTTAAAATAAAAAGAAAGTGAGCGCGAGGAGCAAGCGAGTGAGTCGAAGCGAAGAAAACTGGGGGAGGCGACTCCCCCCGCGCCATGCGTTCGCCAATCGATGAAACATTGTTGTACAATAGATCACCACGCAACCAAGCTAGCGAGAATAATTAATTGTCCTCTCGGCCGAATTCGAGACCCATTCGTCGCCTCCGATTGTTTTCAAGCCTACATCAAGATATTTGCTTTTAAGCTCGTTTTTTTTTACATCTATATATCCGTAAGCTGGATAAAGCGCAAAAAAGCCACGATGAAGAAGTTGTAAAAGCTCGGACTCTTTGACGGAACCAAAAGGTCGTAGCGCGGCAATAAAGTTTTTTCCCTTTAAAAATAACAAACTTTGGTCCTTGGCGTTCCGCTGCTGCGGCTGGCCGCGCGAGCGCTCATTCATTAACCAGCGTTTGTGCTAAATCATCCGTGCGCGATTATTATCAGTCTCGATCCCCGCAGCAGCAGCGGTCACCGAAACGAAAAGCTCCCTTTATATTTGAACAGGCGGTTTTCCCTCTTTCGTATTCCTCTTATTACTCGTAAGCCCCGAAGTCTGCGCGATTCTTACTACAACGTACTATACGGCGGGTGGCCGATGTGACTCGGCAAAAGGAAAAAACTATTAGCCTTACATGGACGCGCATTAGTCTGTGCGCGCGGCGCTGATATTTTATTCAACGAATTTGTCGCTTTCGCTGTCACGTATGTAAGTGCGCAGCTTTTTGTGCCTCGCACTATACGTATACACCGCGTGTCCGAGAACGATCGAGCTTATGTGCGCGGCCTAGAGCGACTTTCGTGCGGATAAGCAATGCACGTCGAGGCGTGCGGCAGCGGTATTAGCTCGGGGCGCACCGAATTTTTTATGCCACACGCCGCCGAGGGCTCGTTAGACGTCATGTACGTCTCACTCGTGCGCGATTTGTTTAAGCGTAACGACCCGCGTCACCTATGCTTTTTCTACTACGAGCATATTCATATCTATATAGGATCACGCAAGAAGAGGACGACGCGGCGACATTTTCAAAAGTGAAAATAACCTTCCCATCGAAGCCGGTGTATTATTATTATTATTATTATTTGAGCAGAATTTCGTGCTGACAGTCAGTTGGTTATGGGGAAAGTTGATAGCTCGTCGTTGATATAATTCTCGAACGTTGTAATGAATAATATGTACTTTTGTTTACAGCTGCCAAGCTGTCTGGGCTGGCTCTGGTCGGGTCTCTCGTCGATATTCACTACAATTTTACAAAATGACCAAGAACACGGGTTGGGCGCGTCGAGCATGCCCGACTGTAAATACGCATGTTTACACGATCGAATCGCATTTATTACCATTGTCGGCGCTCGGCGTTCGGTTGATTTCACAAAATAAACACCGCGCGAAACGAAACGTTGGATTATATAGCCCGCAGGCTTCTCTCCTGCAGCAACGCAGCGAGCGCAACGTGTGTGTGTGTGTATATGCAATATTCCTCCGTGAGTCAGCGTAAAAGCCTGACTCATCGACTTTTTACGCGCGCGCCCATCGTCGATAAGCATCGCGCAGCTGTGCGCTCGGCCTCGGCTCGAACTCGCTCGCTCGCAAGCTCGATCAGCTTATTTCGCCCGTCGAATTAATTCTTGCATATCGCATGGACTTGGAAATGCCTTTATCGGCTTTTAATACCGCACGTGCGAACTTTCGCCGATCGTGACGAGGCATGTTAGTTATACACGTACATACGTACATCCGGGGGCAGTACACACATACGTATGTATGCGCGAGCGGCTGACTTCGTGTACGGTCGAACGAACTGTACGTAGTAGCTGCAGAGCCATGGCGACAGGATTCCCCGCCGCCGCCTCGCAAGTTCGACACGTACTCGCGTCGAGTGTCCCGAACACGTGTGTGGTTATAAACACGAGATAGAGAGAGAATGAAAGAAAAGGGAAGAAACGAAAGGAGCTGAGGCGTCGATGCGCGAGTATGAGAAAGTAAATGGCAGCAGCAGCAGCCTTGTACGAACGAGTAGTAGCGAGCTGTGTATACGTACGTTGTGCAGTCGAGAGAAAGGGAGGAAAAAACCAGCTTCTCAGCTGTATTATTGTCTTGGTTCCCCGGCTGTCGCGCACCCAAGGAAAAAACGAAGCAAGCGCAAAAAAGAGAGAAACAGCCCGATGGAGTCTTGCGAGCGCGCGCACGAGAAAAGGGCAAAAACGCGCCTGGCACTGCAATATAAGCTCGCCTACTCGTTGTTTTTCTCTTCTTCTCGCCACGTACTACCTAGACGAACGTGATGTGCTTGGCAGCGATATACGCTCGTGCTATACGTATGTAACAGTAGCGAGTTTAGGCTTTACCAAAGTTTCTATATTATATCGAATGAACTTGGGACAGTCTGAGGAGTGCGTGTGCCTCGACGACGACAACGGCAGAGGGTGTAGCTGTATATTTGAAAGACATATAAAGCATAGTCGATTCGCACCTTTTCTCTGTGCGAGGCCGCGCAACGAGGGTGCGAAGAAGGAAATACGAGGAATAAAGGGAGTAGAGAATAATCGCGGCCGATTGTTGGAAACAATGTGACTGCTACTGCCTGCTGCCTCCCAGCCTTTTGTCGAATGCGCCGCCGCCACCGCCGCTACTGCTGCTACTGCTGCTGTGCTGCTGCTACGACTTGTTCGTTCTCTCTTTCTATCTCTCTCGCTCGCTCGTTCGCTCTCTGCTCCGTGTCGCGTGCAGCAGCAGCAGCGAGCTTACGTTCCACAAAAGCTTTGAATCAGAGAGAGAGAGAGAGAGAGCAAGAGAGGAACTTTTTTGTGCGGGAACAGAGCGATATAAACGCCTATATATATATATAAAGGCAACTATATAATACTCGTATAACAAATTAAGCGATTTTACATTGGAAATTGAATTGGGACGAAATGCACTGCGAGGCAGCAAAGCTTTGTACTGCTGCTGCTCCGGGATCGAAATCCGTTAAGAGAGGAAAACAATTTTTTAATTCACTCGAAATGATTGCGTATCGAATTCCGTGGCACGCAAATAAATAGTAACGACTTTGATTTACAGGACGTAGAGAAGAGAACAAAAAGAGAAAAAAAACTTGGATACATAGAACAATTACATTTGGTTTATTCATTGATGATTGATCTGACGACTCTGCGCGCGCGCTCAGTCCCTCTGTGCATTATGTATAATGGGTAAACGCAGTCGCGATAAAAAGCAGCTATAACTCCGTGTGTAGCGAGCTACATGTGCCAGCTTAGCCAGACTACCACCACTGCTTCGCGTCACATGGTGCGCGCATTCAAAGAATTGGAAAAAAAAATATGTGATCGTGCTCCCGCGCGAGTCCCGTTATAATACCGACAAATTGCACTGGCGTATAATAGTTCTTTGCTAGAGCTTCAAGTCCATCGAGCGAGCGATTTTTTTCCATTCTATAGGGCAAATTGCTCGTGCACGCACACACATGATCCGCATGCGCAAAACCTGTATAAATAGAGTCGAATGATCGATCAGTGCTTGCGCACCGTCATTTTTTTCGAGCGTCGCAATTATATACGTGAACTAGTAGTCGAGCGAGTAAACGCGACTACGAGTTAATGAAAAAAGCAGCTAGAATAAATGATCTACCCAAAAGTACTATCCAATTGTAGAGTGAATCGGGTTTTTATTACATTTACGCGACGCTCGAAACTACAAGCAGTGCAGGAGAGAGAGAGGGTGAGAGGAGTTGCTCTCGCGATATATATACTACATTGCAAAGCGCGTCGATCGTTTAATCTGCTCAAAGTCCCCGACGGAGTTGGAGAATGTTTCGAGATTAGCCCTTACTCGCCTGGTTGCGTAACGTCGTGTACATGTACTACCTAAAGAGAAAGAGAACGAGAGAGAGAGAGAGAAACATTTCACTACAATCTCTATATATACAAGTATTATACGACGCTCCATAGAATACGAAAGTACATTACGCGCTATTGTCTGGCGAAAACGAGCGAACTCGAATCCATTTTTAGCCGATATCAGGTTAGATTCGAGCGGTTTATTTTTGGCTTGCCGACTTGTGCGCTGTGCATAGCATGCGTGGCTATGTATACTGCAGTACCTATATACGTAGCCGCAGCGTCGACTTGCGTTATATTGACTTTGCGCGTTAATCCTAATTGTGTTTCGACGATTTGCGCGTTTTGCCTGCCGGCAAAATCCGCACGGCGCACATACACATACATGAACTCTCGTGCATCAGTCTTTTATGCTTTCTTTTCTCTCCTTCTTTTTTCCACGTGCCATTTTTGTGCTTTTGCATACGTCGATTTTTCAACTTGTAATATTCATCAGTGCTCTCGTGTACGTACGTACATCCGTACATATACGTGCCTACGCTGGCATATATCGGCCAGACAGGCAGATGGATTTTTCACGCATTGCTGCATCGCGCGCGCGCCGTAGTAGTCGTCGTAGTCGTCGCTTGGTGCCCGGCTCTATATATATATATATATATACGCGTTGCGCTCGAAATTTTTCACGAGCATCTGCGCGCACGAGAGCAACGGAGAAAGAGAGATAGAGAGAGAGAGCTAAAGTTTTTTACTTTATATGTTACGAGGCTGACCCTCTACGTGTTCTATACTGCAGAAGCAGCAGCTATAACATGCCGAAAGACCAGGACGTGACACATATTATATATCCTCCAAGCTCCTGGCATATATATACTGCTACTACCACTGCTAGTAGTGAAAAATATATGTGTGCGTGTGTGGCAGCGCATACTACGCAAGGATAGAGAGAGAGAGAGAGAGAGAGAGAGAGAGAAAAATCATCCGCTCGCGCACATGTGTTTAAATCATTTTGAATCCATATAAAGGGTGTTTTGGCAGACTACCAAACCTCATCTCTCCACCTTCCCCTCCTGCCACTTGCTCCGCTTGCTTTTTACTCCACCCCCCACAAACACTCTATATAGAAGAGCTTTTTTATTTATTCCACTGATGATGACCTCAATAAACAAGTAACACTGTCGGACACTCTGAAATATTTCCCCAAACCTTCTCCTCCATTCTTTTTTTTTTCGCATCGTTTGTTAACCTTATTCATTAGACGTCAACTCGTTGCTTGTGGGGACAATATGTGCACGTACGTACGCGCACAAATACACATTCTCGGCAAGTAAAGTGTATAGTGCGCCGCGACCACGTATATAGAAAACTTTTCAATCTAAAGCTTTTTTATATTACGTCGCCCGGAAGATTTTTCAAAATCCCAGAGAAAGTGGAAAAATTCCCACTTGAAAGTCTTCTCGCGGCGCGAATCCTTGGCAATATATTTTCGTCATATATACATGTAATACGGAGAAATTGCGGAGAAAAGTAATCGCTCATTTTATCGCTTATTGGTGTAGTGGCGGTGTGCATTTCCTATATAAATCGAAAAAAGAAAAAACGCCACATACGTGTATACGCGGATCTGGGATAAATTGAAGAAAATTTTGTGGCGAAATAAAAAAAAAATCGCTATACTCTCAATGGAAGTATAAAGCCGCAGCTGTAGCAGCAGTAGTATAGTAGTAGTAGACCGAGCGAGCGCATGGCTCCGGAGTTGCGCTACCTAGTGAAACTCGAGACGATGCCAATTGTATTGCTTCTCAAGTACATACATACGTATATATATCGGCCTCGACAGAAAGGACTACGACGACGACGACGACAGAGTTGCCGTCATTTGAGTGTGCACATATCTTCAAAGTCCTCTCTTACTGTCCATCCTTGTTTTCTACGATTGTCTATACGGATGTCGACGGATATATGTGTGCCATTATATATATAGCCGAAGCGGTACAAGGTATACTTCATGCAGGAGTATACGAGGAGCGGCGTACGACAAACAATGCGCCGCCGCTCGCAAGTCTTACGCGAGATTTACTCTAGTCGAGCCGAGGCGAGCTCGGGCACGTACACATCGGCCAAAGGGACCGCGCAGCAGCAGCGAGGCAAAACTTTTGTATTGTTCTTCATAGCTTTTCTAGATATTTCCAGTGCACGCCGCGCGCGCCTTGCGGAAAATCTTGTTTTCAACTTGTACCTTTGCTCTGTCGCCACGAGCCCCTTATAACGCGAGGCCGGCCCGGCCCGAACCGAGCCGCCTGCCTGCTTGTTTTCCGAGAGTGCCTCCTGAGCTTTTTCTTCGCTTTTCTCTTTCTTTCGTCTCGGTCGTCTCTTTGAATGCGCGGCTCGCCGCTTCAGCGATGCTTTGAATTATGAAAAAAGCATGGCATTAAACGCTTATGTTAAACGCAGATTACATTTACGAACTTATTTTCCTCAAAAGCTGTAAAGTATTCAATTATTTGAGCTAATTAAGCGTCGACGTACGTCCCACTTCCACGAGTTTGATAATTCAATTATTACATAAAATTCAAACTTGCGCGAAAGCTCGGAGAATTGGAAGACGGGGGGCTTGGGAAGGTTTAAGTGCCAACTCGTACACTCGTCTATATACAACGATGACGTATACGCGCGATAGGTAATAAGACTGTATTATGACGAAAACGTCATGGTACCAACAAGTTTGAATCAAGTTTGCAGCTCGAAGACTCTCTCTCTCTCTATATACATGCATAACGTACGGATGAATGGAGCCTCCTCTCGGTATCAATCGCCGTCATGGCAACCCTCCCTTAATCGAGTATCGGTAAATTGAATCTCGACATAAAAGAAGTAAGGGTGGGAGGAAAGAAACCAGTACGCAAATAAATGAGCGAAAAAAAACTACGAGCTCATAATAGCCGCGATGCATCTCCACATATGGTCGTGAAAAGTTTATAGTTGTATATTATATACGTAAGATCGTCGGGGCCAATGCGTCGCCTAACATAAAACTTGCTTGCTTGCGCTGTGTATCAACGCCGGGGGTTGTGGCAGTGCTGCGCGCGAGCCCAAGTGACTTTATCAGCTGTCTCGTGTATGTATACGAAGTAATATAAGCATGCACGGAGTGCAGCGCCGTTCATGGCACGAGCAGCTATACGTAATACGGCGAACATCAATCAAACGCACAACAACAAGCCACAGCAGCAGCGGCAGCAGCGGTGGCGGCGGCTGCGGGCCGCCTTGGACTAATGCGCGTCTATGTATGTATACGTATATTTACGGAGCAGCGCATAGACAAGAGAGGAAAAATATGCGCGCAAGCCCCTGTTAGTCCTCATAAAGCTCAGTCTTTATGTGCGAAAAAAAAGAGGAGAAAAAGAAGAAAGCGGGAGAGAGAGAAAAAAAGCAACAACAAGCAGCAGCGGCAGCAACGCTGGAGTATATATAGAGTATAATAATACAGAGTAGAGAAGAGAGAAGCTGCAGAGAGAGAGAGAGAGCTTGGCTGCAATGTACACGTATATAAATATACATACACGAGCGAGGCTGCTGCTGCCGCATGCAGCAAGAGCTGAGAGAGAGCGAGAGAGAGAGGAGCTAGCGGGAATAAGTAAACGCGCAAACTCGTTGCGCTCGCGCGCAGCTCGCTCGCTATAAAGTGCGAAGTACGAAAAGGTAGAAGCGCCAGCAGCACCAGCAGCACCAGCGTCTTTGTCCTGCGGTAATGGCTGCTCGTGGGAATTTCAAAAGCTTAAAGTTTTCTCATCCTCGAGCGCAGCACACTGGCGCGCGAGAGAGAGAGAGAGAGAGAGAGAGAGTGAGTGAGAGAGAGCAAGCTATATACGTATATACTATATAATACATGGAGGACTATAGCTATGTAGTGTCACGTACTCTCGCTTGCTTGGCCTCTTTCTCTTGCTCTCTCTCTCTCTTCCTTATATACACAGACTAAGGTATATCTATGTATGTATAGAATATGTCCCTCGTTTCGTCGACATGGCTTCGACGTTTATTAATTGTCCAACGAGGAGGACGTCGAGCGAGGCGCTGCACTCACTGATACCCACTTTATTACCGCATGAACTTCGCCTGCTATACCTATACATATAAGGCGCATTATACGTACATATATATACTACGATGGAGAAGTAATATCCCCTCCTACGTGGCATAGACTGTCGCAGCTGTACTTGTCCGAGTTAACTTTAGGTGTTTGCGAGCCCTCGTACGAAATACTTTCACGAAAATTCACGAGCCCCGTGGCTGTGGCGCGCCACCCGATTGTTACGTCTGGGTGCGGTGTTGACCTTTGCTGCGCACTCACACGAATACACACATATATTATATACCGACGCCTACATGTACAGCCACACGTATAACGCACGGAAGCAGCATATGCTCGGAGCGATGCGATGATGTAACGAGACTCGTTAGTTCGCATTAATTCGCGCATATCGAATTTGCAGCGCAGTGGGCTGCTGCTGGTGCTGCTGCGGTCGTGCCTTTCGTACCCGAGCTAATGTTCCGTTTGTGCGAGGATACGGGTTTATGCATGCGTACGAGTCTATGTGGATGACTGCCATACACGTGTGCATGCCTCTATGTGTATTTACCAACACATTTACGCTCGCGTTCACATTCATTAGAAATTATCGAACATCCTGCATTATAATCTCACGTTTCCCGAAACAATGCGAAATAGGGATTTGGGCGTCCTTCGCTTTTCTCTCTCTCTATCTCTGCTTCTCTCTCACACACACACATACACACACATATAACCATACTAGGTCGTGACTACGCCACAGGCCTATTCGAAGAGATTTAAACTCTCTCTCTCTCGAGAAGTTTCGAAAGCTCGTGCACCAGGCACAAGACGTAATTAATTTTAAATCAAGCTAACTGCAGTCTCGCGAGCTAATGTATACACAGTCACACATTCTCGCACGTATACCGGATTACTTTATCGATATGTAAGCCCGATTAGGCTTATACAGTTTGCTCGCGCAATCGCACGATTGTGAGTTTCGCGCTGATTTTCTGCGAAAAAAAAAATTATTTTTTTGCAAAACTCGCCCAGTAAATATATTTGTTACTCAATAGAGTTCGTGATGACGATTTCATTCCGGTCTAATAAACCCAGATCTTGTTAAAAGGGAGCGAGAGAGAGAGAGAAACTCGTTGCCGCGATTGTAGTAGAGCTCGATGTGCCAAGCTTGCAGAGCGGCTTGCTTCAATACTTTTCTCTTTTTTTACGTCTTTGCCTCAATGACGAAGGCTCGGAGCTTCGTGCATACTCGTGATTATCGTATTCCCTTTACATGCATTTTTTCACACTCTGTTTTTCCCTTTCTCGTCTCTCTTTCTTTCTTTCTTTCTTTCTTTCTCTCTTTTTTTTATGTCTGTGCACTAAGCCAATGGCAATTGATCTAATTAAGGCCCCGCTCAAGCGACGCGTATAGCCATACAGGTCTGATCGTGCGTTGACTCGTTTCACTGAATATACAAGCTGCTCAGAGATATACGATAATTAGGCCACGAAACTATGTGAATTTGTAACATTTGTTCGGTCGCGCACTCGTAGGCAGCCATTGTCGGTATAGTCGGAACATTCATAGTTCCATATAAAAGCAGTGTTTCGCGTGGGGTAATACGCTGCTATTGGATTGTAAAATCTCGAGTGTAAAACATTTTTCTCACTCCCGCTACGAGATATAACTAAGAGATAAAGAAACTTTTTCTTTTGCCTTTTATCTTAATCTTGTATTAAAGAAAGTCCGCACCTTCTTCTTCTTTTCGCGCGCGCGCGCGCTGCGAGCTCTATTTTATCTCGCGCAGCTATATATATGGCATTATAAGGTCCGCAACTTCCGGTACATCGGAGCTCGGGCGTCTTTTATTTTATCTCTTTCTCGGCTCATCTTACTTTTCTTCCTCTCTCTCTCTCGCGCAGCTGTAACTCTTTTGCTCTCTTTTGTGCTTTTGCAAGTTTTCTACGCGGGATTCGTTTCCGACGCGCGCTACCCCCGGATCTCACCATTGAAATCGAAGAGCTGTCTCGACAGTGCTCGCACAACTAATTCGATCGTCCATAAATGACGCAGCTAAATGAAATTTCCAGAAGACCATAGCCGATGCAAAAATCTCATCAGAGGCACAGTGTCTCGACAATAGACTCAAATTAATAGTTATATCGAAAAATTGAGGTCACGCTGCATCAAATTGTGTGTTACATTCCCCGAAGGGAAAGCAACACGCGACGTTGTAATGGAAAGCTCGAGCGAAGCAAGTTGCGGAGAAAGGGAAAATGCATCAAAGAGTAGAGAGAAAGAGAGACGGAGCAGGGAGAGAGAGAAGAGGAGGAGGAGGAGGAGGAAGAGGAAATGCATGACAGGACGATTAACCGACAGTTCCATTCACAGGCGCAGATAAATTTCTATATACGTATCCGCAGGCAATGCTGACTTGACGCAGCCTGGCAGGGTGGTGCAGTGCAGTGTGTGTGAGTGCGTATAGTGTACGTATGTGTAAGTGCGCGCGCGAGAGACGAATTGGGTGGGAGTAGTGCGAGAGAGTTCACTCTGACGCCCATTTATTTGCAACGATGCATGCGCAAACACATACACGCGCACACACGCCACCCGTACAGTGCGCCCCTGTGTGTATACGTATGTATGTATGAAACGCAGAAATGAAAGGCTCTTTAGATCGCGGGGCCGCGCGAGTTTGTACGTTAATACATATACGTGCGTCTGTGTGTATACGTGTATATTTATGGTGGCTGCGTATTGCGAGCCTGCTGCGTGCGCGCACACACACACACACACACAAGTTCGACCGTCGAGGGCATCTTCCCGTGTGCATGCGTGCTGCTTTATACACGCCAAAAAGCAGCAGCAACGGCAGAGGACTTTATGCATTAGAGCATTAGCGTTTCTAGCGTATCAGTCAGAGCCGGGGCTGCTCGAGCGTGTAAACGTTAAACATACGAGATGGGAGGGATCTTGAGCCGACTTATTACGAAACCGACGCTTCTAATTTACACGTATACGCGGGAGTCTCGCTCGTTCACGACGAGAATATTCGCATGGATTTGCTCTCTACTGCTCATAGAATGCGCGCTCTCGAAAAAAATTAGCTCGATTTGTATGTACGCACGCGCAGAGCTTATTATCCTCTCGCTGCAGTGCACACACGTACAACGCCTTTCAATTTATGACCTGGCTTTGTTTATTATTATCATTATTAGTTTTTCTTTTCTTTTTTTGGTTTTTTTAATTAAAACCTCGGATGCAGAAATGAAAATAATCCGATATTACAAGAATTTCAAGGCACAAATACATATAGGATTTCGCGCGCGCGAAAAGTTTTTTCGTGTCAACGTAAAGCTTTCATTTGCTCTCGCATTACTAGAGCTCAAGCAGACACACATACGTAATTTAGTCGTGTTGTGACCGTACAGCAGCAGCACGTGCAGCTGTTCTTTTGCAGAGACTGCTGTGAAATATTATTCATGTGATATTGTAAATGAGAGAGAAAGTACACAGAGAAGAAACTTAAAGTCGGAGCAGTATACATAGACAGATATGCGAGCGACTGTGTGTGCATAACGTTCTAATAACTCTCGACGAGCTGCTGCTGTAGCTTTTTTATATATTTTTTTCAAGCCGCGCTGCATAATATGCACCAAGTGGAAAACAAAATTAAGCTCGAGTAGCGTGTAAAAACGAGATATAATTTTTGGACTATAAATTTATACACGTATACGTTTGCACACTCTTGCGAGACGACAAACGAGAGGGAAAACTAAGGTATGCCCGCGTCCTTAGCCCCGATTTTTTTTCTTTCTTCCTCTTGGCATTTACGAGTCTTGCGCGCGAGTGTATATAACCAAGAAGGGAGCACGTAACGGAATCGAGTTACGAGGTCGACGGCAGCGGTAGATTCTCTTCTTTTTTTGATAGTTTTTCTCCTTCTATGGAGTATACGAAACAACGTACAAATCAGTAGGTTTCGAGTGAAACCCGGCGTGACTTACCTATGAATGCTCAATTAAAAAAAAATTCCTTTTCTCTATAGCGTGACTCCAAGCTAGCTTACATATAGTGTTTTTCAAAAGCAGTGGTTATACACGTCCACGTGCGGTATCACGTAAAATAGATAGCAACGCTTTAGCCTAAAAAAAGTATCCTGGAAAAAAAAATGAGAACAAGGTATACATTACAAAATGAGAGACTACGGAGCTCGTTTTTGCAGAAGCTCGCGCTGAAAGTGGCAGCTAAAAACTTTGAATCTCGTATCTCACCGACTCGTTTTCTCCCTCTCTCTCTCTCTCTCTCTCTCTCTCTCTCTCTCTCTTTCTCCAAGTCTAATGCGGCAAAGTACAGTATTGCAGGTGCTCGTAAGTTAGCCCCCGCCGCCGACGCCGCCGCCGGCGTGTGCGCACATATACACCAAGCAAGCCAACCGACGTGAATTCATAACCCGTCCGTGCAGAAAATCCCCTTCTCCATGCTTGACGTAGTTTGCCGACCCACATATATATACGTGTGCCTACACCCCCATATATAATACATTACATATGTGTATATATGCGCACTATCGCACTGCACTGCACACACGCAAAGAGAGCCTCGAAAACCGGAACATCTAATTTTAAACCTTTCGCTTATTTATGTATGCATGCGTGATACTCAGCTCGTACACGCACGCGCCTTGTGCCTTACGACGTGTTTGTGTACTCTTTCACACACCAGCAAACTCACTACTATGTGCGCGGATGATTTACACAGGAATTGTATATGTTTTACAAATAAAACGATGTACTACTTGCTCTTTTGGGCACGCGCGCGCGCGTCACTGTCTGAACCTACGGCGAACTTGTACTACTTACTTTTAATTACCACGCGAATGAGCCGAGAGAAGCCGATCGATCGATGGTAGGCAAGTTTCTCGACTCCGCAATACTTTGAAATCGTTTGACTTAGCGATACTTGACGACTCATTCAATTATTTCCTAATATTCGAAATATGATAGTCGGTGTTTAGAGCGAGTATCGATCAGATCGACGTTTCATTGTCGTGATACGAGAAAAATAGAATTTATTCGTCGATTATGCAAATCTTCGTTGAATATAATTGTACCGATACAGATTCATATGATACAAAAAAACTGCACAAAAAATGTATAAAAATTTAATTTGAAATTTCCTAATACTACCAAAATTAACAAAAATTATTTGCATTTGTAACTGAAACATTTTAATTTAAAATGAATGTTTGTTTTTATACTGATTTATTTTTTTCGATATTTTCTCGAAAAAGAATCGACCACAATTGAAGCCAGTCTCTGCCACTAGATGGCAAACACCTCTATTGGTAATTCTGCAAGTGGCAAAGTAAGAATGATTGTATAAGTAAAGGCAACGTTTTAACAGAATTTATTCAATTGTGATTAAGTATTTTTTTTAATTTTCAATTCTAACAATCCGAATTCAATATAGACACTACTTTTTCTAGGTCCTCGAGTCAACGATATGTCCCAAAAGAAGCTGAAATTGGAGCGTTTTAAAAAAATTGATTTTTAATTTGCAAAATATTAAAACGTCACGGGATTCACTCATATAGGCATAAGACGGATAAAATAGCAATGGAAAGAAACGAGGTAAATTGAATTTCTCTCTGAGAAATGAAAGAAAGGTAAGTAAGCTATAGCAAACGAATGGTACATATCGGGTGGTAAAAAGATGGAAAAGACAAGAACAAAGCCTCGACGAGTCTCTAATCAAACGTAGCATTGCATCAGTAATATAGCAGCAGCACCGATACACATGCTCTGCCGTACACATACAGCACGGAGTTAGATACCCCGAAGGTAAGAAAGCACGTGTTCCCTCTCACTTTGCTAATCTATCTCTCGGTCTGAAGCGCTTTATACATGTTTATATATCTGCGTGTATATAGCCCCCGCGAAGGATGTAAGTGTGGGTTTAAACTGTCTATGCGGCAGTGTGTTATTCCGAAGGAGCACGAATAACGTAGCAGCAGCAGCAGCAGTGGCGTGCGCGCCGTGGCCTAATATATAGAGAGAGCGAGAACGAGTACGATAGCAAAGCAGGCGGTCTCTTAGATTCTACAATGGTTTTCAATTTGTCCCAATTACGTAGAAGCAGCTGAACGCTCGATGTAGCTAACGAGCCTTAGCAGCTGTAACGCTGCACTACTACTCTCTCTGTGTGTACTTATACACGCTGCGCGCAGCAGCAGCAGCAGCAGCGCGAGCTATATACGAGCCAGCGTTTCCGCTACTTGCCTTCTTTTTTTTTTACTCCCTCTACTGCTACGTTTTTTTTCTTCTCATCGTGCCCGAGCAATTCATTTGGAGTAAAAGTGCACGTGGGGTGACGCTAATTCGACCCGTAAGGTGTTTGCGTCGGTGTGCGGGTATAACAAATGCGCCTCCGCGCGCCGATTCTAACGCTGCAAAACGCACGTACACCGCATTTATACTTCGATGATAAAGCTTTATGTATATAATACGTGTATAGCGTGTACATTTTTCCGCGGGGGAAACAAAACAAAATAAAAGTAAAGCGCGCGCCAAAAAAAAAAAGATAGGAAAAATTGTCGAGAGGAAATGCGAGCTTCATTATTCGTTAGCCGCTTATATACCGCGTATATGAGCGCGAGTATTTGTATGAGTGTATACGTATACATATAACTAAGTTTTCCATCAACGAGCTCGGCGGGCTCAGACCTGCTCTGGACGCGTTAATTGCACAAATTTATCGCAAATTTTTCGCTTCCCATTACTGCGCGCGCGGCTGCACTGCAGTACAGTAGAGCGGCAGTAGCAGTACCACTGCCACCAACTGCTCTCCCGCTTTAATATACGGCGCATTTGTATTCATTTATGGTGCTTATTCTTTTTTTCTCGCTTTCTGTCTCTCTCTCTATCTCTCGTAGATGCAGTCCATACACAGTGACGCATAAACAGAATCTCACTCGTTCACTCTCATAATATTCGATTAAGCAAATCTCTCACGCTGTGTCGTCTATGCGCGTCGAAATGAAAGCTCGCTCCATCTCGCGTCAGACCGCAATCGGTGCGTGGGCGCTGTGAAATGTATGCATGTAGGTCGTTACAGCAGCTAATATGAATATCAAATAAGTCTCGTCTCTTTTTACACACCGGGGCCGCCGTAATACTGATACTCGATAGAAATTCAAAAAAGCGCGAGCGGAGCTGCCGCTACTACCTAACGCGCGGCGCGCACAATAATAGCTACATAATCATACACGAATGAAATAGATTTCGCGAGAGATGGGCAATTTCGAACAAAAGCTCAATTACGAGTATGCATGCATGCGAACGCGCCCGGTACATGTGCAAAATGTGTGTATGCTGCTACCACACTGGGAGCTTCTAAATTGCCAAGGCCTCGCGTGCACGCTAGCGCTGCTGCGTGAAAATATAACGAGCCGACTCAGACTACAGCTCGCTTTCTCTCTCTCTCACTCGAAATAGTCCAAGCTCGGGTGAAAAGCACATAATGAAAATGGAAAATCATCAACGAAACTCCCGGCGTATTTTATATAACAAATATCATATCGTTATATGACGACGCAATTTGCATAAACAAAACAAGAAAAGAGCAGGCGAGAGAGGGAAAAAAAGGGGCCAAGAGAAAAGCGAGGCACGACAATAACGAGCTCGTTACGCGAAACTGTCATCCGCAATCGGCTCGTAAACCATAGAGTAGCCGAGAGTTGCTAGCGCCGCTGCGCTGCACTAAAGGTGCACGAGCGAATCATAAAATCTTATGTTTATTTAAATCGAAAATATGATGTAATTCTTCGAGTTTACGCGCAAGAAGACTCTCTGTCTCACTCTGACTATCGGCAATGATAGCGGACGAAGTACAGTCGTTGCGTCCTACTGCAACTAGTTGTATAAACATATACACGTACATTGGCGCGCTCTGTGACTACATGTATGTGTGTGTACGCAAGAGTAGCAAATTACCCTAGGGGAATATTACGCGCGCTTCTACCTTTCCTACATAAGCGCACGTCCGAGTTTTTTTCTCGCTCAGATAAAGTTACAAGAGGCACACCGTAAGATGCAAAGACGAGGAAGAGGGAGAGAGAGAAGTAAAAAAAACTACAGGGAGTATTCCCATTTGAACATTGTCTCTCTCGCTGTGCGCGCTCGAGTCCAACAAAGAAGAAACAGTAGGCAAACTGCTAGTAGCTAAGATAAAATCACTGGAATATAAATCGTAGAAAAAAAAACAGATAGAAAGCAAGAGAGAGAGGGAGAGAAAAAGTGGGGGAAATGGATGGAAAACTTTAGTTTTTCGATTCTATTTCCATGGATTCCGTGGATGAAACAGTATTCCGTGCTTTAATATTAAAGAAGACGTACTAGAAGGTTGTTCGGAAGGATATGTTTGAAAAAGTAAAATCGACATTCAAAGGGATTCCCGCTCTCAACCTCTTAAGCATGCATATGCTCGCACACACACATACACATATTGAAGTAGTGCAGGTAAGAGAAAAGAAAAATTTATATTTCAATCCCGAGGTAATAAGAAAAAATAACGCTCAGTCACAACGATCGAGGCAAATCTAATGCGCGCGCGCGTGTGTGTGTGTGCGCGCGCGGGTAAGCGAGCGACTGATTGAAAAAAGGTTCAATTTAGTTATATATTCTCAAGAATAAGAAGGGCGAACAGGGGCGGGAGAAGGGCAAGAGGGAGGGGTAAGGGTAGGGAAATGAAAGAGTCATTTAACAGGAAAGCCCATTTTCTTGTGCTTTCCAATTGATCCTTGCGGGCGATCGATTGACAAGCTTAAAAAGGCTTCATCGAATTTAGCTCGAGCCAACGAAGCCAAGTATCGCGCTGCAGTTTTCTCTCTTGCTTTGTGCACGCGCGTCTATACCTATATATCGTATATAGATAGAGAACGCCAGAGCATCGAGTCTCGACTCGTTACTTCCACTGTCGTTTTCTTTTTTCCTCTATAAAATTCGAGTACTCCTCGTCTTTGCGCTCTATTATTCCCAAAAATAAATCTCTACAAAATATCTCAAGCAAGCGTGCATTTATAAAGGTGCTTTGCGAGATTTTTTTACGTACGCTCGGGCTATACATAACACGATACTTGCTCCTCGCTCGGCTCGCACAGAGTCGAATCATCAAACGCGTCGCGCGCGCGCCAGTAGTGCCAAACAAACAAGTTATGCGCGTGCGAAACAAAATGAATAGAGCTGGGGTTGAAAAAAAAGAAGCAGAAGAAGGCAAAAGAGGGTGTGGTGCCAGTCGAGGTCAGTAGTTATAAGGTGAACTGATGCTACTGCTGCTGCTGCTGCTGCTGCTGTGACTCTGCACTACTGTCTGGCACGCCCGCTACATTCCCCGGAAACTTTATTTCCCCGAGGATCTCGCTCTCCAAGAGTTTATCGCTCAGCTTGTAACGCTACTACTGCTCCTTTTTACTTCTTTTCTTCCACTTGCTCTTATTTCACGTTAGCCAAAAGCAGTAGCAGCAGCAAAAGCAGAAGCAGCAACAGCAGCAGCAGTAGTAACGGCACCACCACTACTACCATCACCGCCGCCGTCGCCACCACCACCACCACACCACCACGCCTCTTCCTCATTCTACTTTTCGCTGTACACTCTCGCGCGCGCTATACGCGCGTGGCTTTATCGCGCTAGAGAGACTTGTACCCGTTCCTTTTTTTTTCTTTATTTTTTTGCTTCTTTTCCTTTCGGCAAGTGGACAATAAGCTTTAGGAATTATCCTCCTGAAAGTGTTATATCGTTAAAGCACTTATTTCAAATCCCGTGTAGACTAACAAAGAGTGCGCCGAGCTTGCAACTTGAAGCTTCATTTTCTATAACTCTTTTTGCACTTTTCCCTCTCTCCCTTTCTCTCTCTCTCTCTCTCTCTCTCTCTTTTATATTATCACGCTGAACATCGTGATTATTAATTTATATCAGTGATGTATAGAAAATGGAAGTAGAAATAATTATTAAAATAATCATCATAATAATACAATAATATTAATAATCATAATAATAACGGCGGCAGAGGAAATTCAATTGATATTTCATGTAGAGCTTTCGGTGTCACTTTATCGGCTATCATATGGTTTTCAAAGCATTAAATGACAGTCTAAGCTCATCTATATAAATTTCCGCGCTGACGAGCGCGCAGTCCTCCATATTATGTAAACATCATGACAGATCCGACGTGTTCGCATATTAAATGTACACCCAACGAATCGATCTTGTACGCATGATGTATTGGAAATTCGATCCGTTATATAAAAATAATTTTTCTGTCAAATTAATACTATCACGCTTATAGCGTACATCCGTATAAACATCGCAACGAACTCAAACTTATAATTGACCCATGTTCGATAACAGATCGCAAGTATAAAATTATATTAGCGATATATCGAGCTGAAAATTTTCGCGTATTATATATAGCGCGCACACACGTTCTCGCAGCTCCGATGTAGCGCGAATTGATTCTCCTCCCGCAGCCCCCGTACATGCGCTCGCGTAAAGATTCTCGACGTGATGTGCGCGCTCGTATAGCCGCTGCCACTGCTGGCTCCGCTGCACACACATGATTCAAATACAATATATCTATACTTGTGTGTATATTATATATATGTTGCACGTGCAGCAGTGGAGCCACAAAAGAGCGAGAAAGACAGAGAGACAGAAAAACGAACGTACGTATATCTACGTGTACGGCTCGGAGCGAATTATTGACTTGGAAAATGCTGCTCTGTGCTCACTTTGGCACACGTGTTTACTCGCGCTCGAACTGCCGCGCGATGTCAGTCGATGACGATGATGGGCCGATCGACGCGTGCTTTTCTTTATCACCGCGGACTGACCTACATTTTTTTCCTGCCCAACTGCCGATTTCGTGCCCGCGCGCGCGCCTTTCCATTCCAATCCCCCTTTTTTCTTATATTATTCCAATATGCGTGCCTGCAGTGGCTGCTGCTGTTGGCCTGCATACAAAGTACATGCGCTCCCAGCAATTCCGATGACAAGGTATAATAATATGCATATCGTATTATACAAGAGAGAGGAGCAAGAGAGAGGAGGCGAATTTCGGCAAGAGAATTCGACATGGAACGGAATAGAAACGGTAGCATTTTCTCGCTCGCTAGCTTAGAATATGTAACCGGACGTTCGAACACTGCGGGGGAGGGGATAGAAAAAAGAAAAGAAAAGAGAGTCGAGCAGTGCAGCGGAGCTTGTAAAATCGATGCGAACTTGTCGAGCTTTTCGAAGACGCAAGAGCTTTCCAACGAAAAGCTTTTGCATCTAATTATCTGGAGCACACACACACACACACACACAGATAGTACATACAAGCGGGATCAATCTGATCCACTGCAAATGAGCTGTGGAGCACACGCTCGCTTCGGTGATTTTCACGACTAACGATATTCTCTCGATCAAATTGGATTGTTTTTCGGATAAAGTGCCTACGGCACGAATTTACGGATATATTATGCTTATAAATGCATGCGATGATTCTTTAATTTTTTTTCCACTCGTGTACGGTTTATTGAAAATATATATCCAACGAGGAGACATCGCAGCTGCGTATTATGCATTGATTGAATTGTATCGACGAATACATGTATAGCGCACGCGAATAAGCTCGCCAGGATTGGAGTTTAGATCGATTTCGAATTTCTTCTTAATGCGACCAAGAGAGGAAAAAAATGCAATGCCGCCGCTGCGCCACTATATCTATTGATTCATAAGCACTTTACAGGCCCATGAATATTCAATAAAAACATCAATCCCTGAGTAATCAATATTGCTCCTTCACTTTAGCGGATTCCTTTTAACATTTAGGTTACCAAACATTGTCGCGCACGCGGCACAGTTTCATTTCCAAGTCAATTTCACCGACTTGCCAGTGAGTTTCGCGCGAGCTATAGAGAGCTTATCTTGAAAAATGCCGTCCATACTAACGAACTCCATTAGAATAAATCCGACCAAGAGAGAGAGAGGGAAGGAGAGTGATGGAGGGAGAAAAGTTCTCAGATTTCGACCGGAGTCGAGTTAATAATTATTCATATGTTAACATTTTTACGCAATATAAATCCTAATAATATCTTCGAGAAAGAGAACTGTATCTACATTAGACTGGAAGCAAAAAAAAAATTTTTTTTATTTCGCCCGGACCAAACGGAAAAGTGATCTATGTACCAAAAAAATAATCTGTGCAAAATTTTAGCTCATATAAATTGAGATAACCCGTGCCGCCAGTCGCTTGAAGGTTTTTAAATTCGATTTAAATTTATTTTTACCGCTTCTTTCCAGCAATATTCAAATGGCTCTATAGCCCGCAATTTTTAAGTAAATAAAAATTCAAACCCGTCAAATTAAAGGTCTTGAAAATACCTTTAATTTACCTATTTCAAAAGTTTGATTGCTTCAAAATTAACTGCTGTAGAGCCG
>CACVKI010137937.1:0-42562 GCA_902732785.1 Trichogramma evanescens | reverse complement strand
TCTCTCTCTCTCTCTCTCTCTCTCTCTCTCTCTCTCTCTCTCTCTCTCTCTCTCTCTCTCTCTCTCTCTCTCTCTCTCTCTCTCTCTCTCGCGCGCGCGCGAAGTCAAGTTGTAAATGCGCATTAAACGCGCGTATATTATAAGTACGATTTACTTGCGGATGGATGCTACATACGCATATGCAGCAGAAGCGTATAAACATACTCGCGCGGAGCTCTCTCGAGCCGTTAGTCACCACACGATGTGGCCCGTAATGCACGCTGCGCGAATCGTTAATACACACATGCATTCGTCGTGTGTATATATAGTAGGAGAGCTGCGAACGCATTGATTTCTCCCTCCCTCGCGCTCGGCTCGTCTTTGGTCACGAGCTAAGCGTGCAAATATTCCGCGCGCATATAATTGAGCGAGCTCTGGCGCACATCGTTTTTGTGTATTGTATAAAATTGCCGCTGCTGCTGACCAATGGCCGAGCCATGCATGATCGCGCGACGATGACTGCATTCTAGTAAATACGGTGCACACACGCTGTATGCGTTATATCGTACCTGTACGCATGCGAGGGTGCGCGAGCGAACGAACAAGCGAGGCAGAGGCTCTTTTGACTGTGCATCGGGCGCGCGCACAACCGATTGCAAATATTTCACGAGCGCGTAAAAGCCGCGCACACCTTTCTCTCTCCCCGTTCGCGTCCCCCCCGTGGCAGGCTTTACGTTCATTCATTTGCTGTCAGCGTCTGTTATCGCGTTCAAGATGATGATGATGATGATGCAATTGAACTATACAGTCGAGAGGGTGCTGCTGCCGATACGGTGGCATCGGCCTCGCGAGTGTTTGCACTTTCGTCTCTCCCTCCCGCTCCTCGTTTTCGAGCGCGATAATTTCGTGTAGCGTACGTCGTACACGCGATGCAAAATTTTCGCCTATGGTATAAAACTCGGAAAAGATGAAGTTGGCGGATCGATGTCTTACGCAGTTGCGAGCTTTTGTGTGCCGTGCGAAACCCCAGCTGCACGTACGAGCGATATAGCGGTCGCGAGCATTTGCATAATCTCACAAAAGCTCGAAATTAGCCCGAGCTTCCTTTCTTCCTTGCGCCGCCGCCGCTGCTGCTACTTTACGCTTTCCCTGAAAACCGCGACCTCCGCCGCATAATTTCGGCGCGAGGATAATATCACGGGAAAAAGAAAAGAAGAGGAAGAAAAAAGTCGTCCGAGCTCAGCTGCAGTCTCGCACGCACAGCTAGCTCTGCGTTCGTTAAGCCTCTCACGTACTGTACTCTCGATATAGCTTGTAGTGCAGTACACGCGAAAAATCTCTATACTACCCGCACGACGACGACGACGACGACGACGACGACGACGACGACGCTTTGTTTACGTGTGAAATGAACTAGACTTTATTATAGCCGCCCATGAGTACACGCAGCCGTGCACCAGACACACACACACACACACACACACAATGCATTACGGTATATTTATACCTGTGCGATACGCGCGCGCGTGTGTACACATAAAAAAAGTTATTTCGCGCGCCCTGCCGCTGCCGCTGCTGCTGATGCAGCTTTTTACGGTGTACATTTTGTTGTTGTTGTTGTTGTTGTTGTTGCTCTTGCGCTCGTATATAGCAGTACGCTCATACGTACGTACAACCGAGCAAGAAGAAAATGAGAAAAAACGAAGGCGAATAATTCTATTATATGGGAAAAGCTGTACAGAGCGCGCTGTGCGTTCGAGAGCTTTTCTATACGAGGCCTCGAATGAACGAAAATAAAAGAAAAATGAAGAGATCGATAAAGCTGTTTTTCGCGCGTAATAACGGCGCGCGCCGAAACGAATTATGCTCGTTAACGCTGAAAACTTTCGTTGATTCGGCGCGGGGGCGCGTTCGTTGACGTCGAGCGCTCCGAATGCAAGAATACACGCGCTCGATGCATTATTAATGTTAAAATCTTATTCGACAATTATTTTCGTTGTATTTTTTTTTCTCAATGGCACTCCTGTTCGACGACCTAAAAATCCAACAATAACAAAAAGGAGAGGAAACCCCGTTCGCATGCTATACGCTAGCCAACCCACTCGACGCGCAGCGCGCGCCACGCGGCTGGAAAGAAATGGAAAATCAAATATTTAAGCGAATAAAAAAGCACTTAATTCTACGCGGACTGCATAATACATATAGGCATCGAGCAACGTTTTCCGTATACCAACGTTCGATTTAAAGCTCTCCGCAAAGCGGCGCACAGGGTGACAATAAAAATCAAGCGATATCCATCGACTTGGCCAAGTTTAACATTACGCAGATGTTTCTCTCTCTCTCTCCGACTAGTCGCCGGAAAGATTGAAAGTAAGATGAAAATGAAAAATAAGATAAATTGCGAGAAAGAACTTGTTTTTACTCTCTCTTCGGGTCTTCTTCGGTTGAAACAAAGAGGAGTAAAAACAGCGATAGAAGGAGTCAAACTAATAATAATAAAAGAAAGAAAGAAAGAAGGTAATAATAAAAGAAGAAGGAAGAAAACTATTTGAAAACTCACCTCGGCGAACAAGAGCAGAAACAACAGTAGCAGGCATCTCGGTTCATACGTCATCCTGGCAGAGTCTGAGAAGGAGAGAGCTGCCTTAATACTCTCCAGTCGTAGCATAGTCGTAGGGATTTTTAACCTTTTTCACGACTCCTTGGCTCCTTTTTTTCCCTGTTATTTTCTTCTCTTTTCTTTCGCCTCCTTGTCTCTCTCTCTTCTTACTCGTTGGGCTTATTCACCTCTAGCTTGTACGACGACGAGCGTATGTGTGTGTGTATGTGCTGTGTGCGTGAAATATCGTATGTATAATCGGCGCTGCTCGATGCATGTAGCGGGTATAGCAGTGGGTAAACACATACGGACGTCGAGGCGGCGGCGGCGGCACAGACATGCATTTATGTATTATATATATATATATGTACACATATATACACAAACAGACGACTACGATATACTGTTGAACGGCATTATAGCGAGTAGTGGCAGCGGCAGCAGGAGGAGGCTCGAAGCATCACACAGCACCTGCCTGGAGAGCCTCGCAGCCATCTTCGTCCTTCCCTCGCACGTTCTCACTCTCTTTCTCTCTCGCACGCACTCCTCTCTTTATTGTGTCCTTCTTTGCTTTATTCGCACACGCACTCGCACCTATCACTTGCTGCTGCCGTTGCTGTTGCTAGCGACTCGTGTGCAGTACACACACGCTCACAGACGACACACACAGACACACATATATACATACGAATTTTATGTATAAATATAATCCAAGTTTGCGGCAACGCGATTTTAAAGGCAAAACTCTCGTCACTTTCGGAGCACTATCATGTATTATATACGGAGCGGCACAACAACACACTTACACACGATCACTATATACTCGTGTTCTCCTATACACTTATATACTCTTCTTCTTCGTCTTCGTCTTGATGTACGTATGTTTCGGAGTAGCGGGAAAAGTTGTCGGATTCTCGCTCATCCTCTCGTGCCCGAGGATATGTGTCTCTCGGATCCCGAGTCTGCGACAGTCGGACGATCGTCGTCGCAGCGATGTTGCATCGGCACCAGTTTAAATGTACGACGAGACTTCACGTCGTTCATTGCCAATTCATCGCGAGAAATATCTTGTCGCGTCTATGCGTGGCTGTGTATCAAGTGTACAGCGTTACATTATAGCGGCGCACAGCATCAACGTGTGTGAGTGCCTGAATGTATATGTTTATACTTGGTGTCTCGAGATTCGGAGTTCACAGATATTTTCGTATGTACACACACACTCATAGACTCGATGTATACACGGGAAAGGATAATACGCGATCGCGAACGAGAGAGAGTCGTGGCGCAGCGCAGCACATTTGAACTCACAGTACAGAATTGATATTATACATTTATATACACTCGTACACAGAGACGAACGTGCGACCAGTGGGAGTTGTCAGCGAACGAGGATGCAGCTCGAAGGATATATATACGTCAGTCACGAAATTATTAATGCGGGACACATCAAAAATGGTATAGAAAAACTGAAAAGTTTGGCTCGCGCACGGGGTCGGGTGACGAGGGGGAGGGGCGGCGCGCGCTCGCGAACGCAGATGGACTCACGGCTGCTGTTAGCCGACTGACTAGCTAGCTAGCTAGCTGTGCCGTGCGCAGGCAGGCAGGCAGCTTGGCTCGCCTCAGTGCTGCTGCTGCTGCTGCTGCTGCGCTGTATTATGCCTTTGGCCTCGCGGCTTTCCTCATCCGCTTGGTATTTCCCCTACTCGACGAGAGCGCGAGAGAGCCGTAGCAGCGGCAGGCAGGCAGCGCTCCGAGTTTCTTGCACACCCATGTAGACCTCTCGCACACGAACACATACACGTTTGCCGTTTTATTCGCAGCACACACTTAGAAGCGCACCACACCAACACACCAGGACGTACATTGGTGTATATAGTGGATACTTGTTGGTAGAAGAGCGAGCGGCACCGACACAGGCGCGCGATTCGCTTGTGTTGTTGTATACATTGGCTCCTAGTCACCGGCTTCGACGCTCCGACTTGTTTCTATATACGTGTAGTGCAACTCCGATGTGTATATATAGGTATACACATTTCGGAGCAGCGGCCGAGGAGTTCAGTTCAATGTATGCGAACAGAGCAGCACTGCGCTCTCGTCGGGCGAACGTATCGATGTAGCCGGCAGCGAATGTAGTCGCTCCCTCGCTAGTAGCCGTATCCTAAAAGCCGCGAATTCGAAGCATATGTATTTTCGCACTTATATTGGTCACTGATGACTTGCTTCTCGACACCTGTTCGTTCACTGCGAGTTAACCAATACTTTGAAAAGTAACCGAATTTCGAATGCGACTCGAGGCAGCAAGCCGATGTTCATTTTCAAAATCGAGTCAAGATTCGAAACGTAGTCGTTGATATTCAAATCTTTATAATTACTAATTTGATGGCGAGATTACGATCGATCTATCGTTGCGTAAGCCATTTATCTCTCTTATAATCGCGTTAGACTTTCGAAACTCGATGCTCGTATGGTAACGTTTAAAAATTGAAAAGCCTACGACACCGAGCGATTTTCACCGATACACAAGCTCGCTCGGACACACGTAAAAAACGCGCAAACCGTATGACAGGACCCAGTCGCGCCATCTGTGTCGCTTCGGGGCAGCTAACTGCATCGCCGGCAGCAGTCATCGAGTCTCGTGCAGCAGTGCGATAAACTCGTAGGAGAGCGCGACTTGTTGCAAACTGTGTACCTATATATATAACGCGCGTGCAGATAATTTTCTTATCCAAGGAACGGCGTTGCGCATACATGGTGGGGACAAAGCGCTGAAACCAAAACCTCCTATAATAGGCAACGAGCCTCTCTGACATTTCCTTTGCACATATATACTAATAATATAAAACGCGATCGGCGACCGAACTGAATATAAAATAATGCTTGCATCTGACGTGTGTAAACATTGCGACATGTGCTCGACTTTCGTTCTCAGCAGCTGACTAAGTGTGAAATATACTTGCTTCGTCGTGCTCTCGGTGATAAAGTGCCATTAACTTATTCGAGTGTGTGTTTAGCAATAAAAAAAAAAGAAACAATTGATCGATTAATTTTTTATTTCTTCGAGCTGTACGGTTATTACATGCTGCCGAGTTGGATAAGTACGCACGCAATGGATAATAAAAACGAAAGACGATCGTCCAGACTGTTTTCTCGATACGCAGCGTTTCTGCAGCAGAGCGGCGAGAAGAAAAAAGCCAGCGATGCACAAGTACGTAATCACCACGAGTTTTAATCGTTCCTACATAATTTTATGTCCTGAAAATGCACGTAAATGAAAACCGAAAGTAACGCTCATCGAAACGTCAAAACAGCCATCTAAATCAGAAGCGATCGAAAAGTACCGCAGGTTTCGAACGATTTCACGCCAGTGTTTATTCTTGAAAAAGCCGTTGATTGCGATTAAATTACGCCTCGGAAAGAAATCGCGGGCCCCGCGACGAGAGCGATTCGTAATACAAGTCGACGAAATGCTTGACCGTTCTGATATATACTGGCATTTTTTTACCAGTTTCAAGTTCTTTGGAATTTATGCGTATGTATATTGTATACATCTGCTGCTCTCTCGCAGCAATAAAAACCATCACACGTATTAAAGTTTCACCAATCGCGCGAAATGCTTTGCTTGATAACGTTTTGTACACGCCTGCGTATTATTATTCTTCTTCGCAAGGGTAAAGTACCGTACAATGTCCTTTGTTCGCTTCTAATTCATTGCAAGATAAACGACTCGGCGCATCTCGTTGTGCACTTATCTGGAAGTTACTAATTCATCAACGAGTTTTTATTTCCAATTCATTCATGATTAGTATCCCTTGAATAAATCATTTGTGTTTTGTGGAAACTAGGCTAAAATGATTATTTTCGAATACATTTTTTGAGATTTTCACCGACTATTTTTTTAAACTATATTATTTTTAAGTTATCCACGTAATTTTTTATATCCAGTCGAAATCCCAGAAAATATGTATGAAAATTTTCATTTTGGAAGGCCATAAAATGGATATGAGCTTTATTTGTAGGAAAAAAGCAACTCAATATACTCTTCATATTTTTTATAATAAATAAAATTATGATGTGTATTATATACAATACTCTAGTAATAATATGGAATCAACATTTTTTCATAAATAATCGCTTTCAACAGTCTTTGTAAGATATCTTGTTTTTTACAATAACTTGTCATTTGCACAAATTACTTCTAGTATCGAAATCAACTAATACAATTTTGTACTCCATATTCCCGTCAATTACAGTATGAACATATTGTTTGAATGTAAGTAATCGATAAATACTAAAGTCATCAACAAGCACACCAATCACAGTTTTTATTCAAGTGCTGATTAATCCTAAAATTAATAAATTAAAAAATATTGTTTTCGTACCACGTGCAGTGAATTCAACTTTTTGCACTCGTTGTACGTTTGGAAAGTTGAATTTTGTGTACTTTTATAAATAAATAGTGCACGATACAGAAGCGGGTTTCTTTTCGTATCTGTATCGCAATTTCCTACGCTTCCAGGAACGTATTTGATGGAAGCTATTTTACAATTTTTAACATTAAACAATAGCATTAATTTTCTAAAATTATTTAATAATGAACCTTTTGTTATTTCATTCTGAAAAACTTAGGTGATAATCATCTCACGTAATAACAAAATCATATCGTAAAAAGCGGAAGCTTAGACAATGTTCAATGTGCTACAAGATTTTCTAACTTTACAAAATGTTGTTATAAAAATTGATTGTGCAATCTTTAAATCAATGCAAGAACAAACGTTCTTGTATTAAAGCAAATGCATTCGTACCAATTTTCACCTTAATTATTTTGTAAATGTGAAACAAATATAAAACAATTAAACAATTTTATTTCTTATGCTAGACGATAATGAGCTATGATTTTTGTCTAACTACTTTCCAGGTAGATAAAGGTCTATCTTGTAAATACTGTATTTTTCTTTTACCCCATCTGAGCCAAACAAATCCAATGATAACACACAAAATACTCTCAATATAATATCCATCCAGAGTTATTTTACATGTGCCACCAGTTAGTGTACAAGCCTAAAAACAATTTGAGTATTACTTGTTGTAATAAAATTTGACTAATATTTTAATTAAAAGTAATAACTTACTGCTTTTTGATCATCTGAACCGCAAATGTTTGTAATATCATTACTACATTGTCTACTTGTTAGAGAATCTACAAAATATAGAGCTGCTGTGGAAGGCCAATTACCTCCAAGATTGCTCAAAGTATTCAAAAATGTCATATAAGTTCCTCCAACAGCAGGATCACTTATTCTGGCAAAGAAAGCCATTGCTGCAACGAACATGCAACTTGCACAAACCTGAAAACATAGTTAATTGTTTATATCATACAAAATACCAATTCAAATTCTTTATTCAAAAGTGCAATTTTAAAAATGCACATTATTTCAAGACATTATTTTTATAAACATGAAAACTCTACATTCATTGAAAGACATTTTTTATGAATGCAATGTTTCCACCTTGAGAATATGGAGTTACATCAAGAGTTTCATATCAGTTAATAATCACAATTTCAGATCTAGAACGAGTCTTATCAATAAATTTAATTAAAAAAGTTTAATATTGTGGAAATTTTCCTTCCTTATTGTTAGTAACTACCAATGAAAAAATTTTCAATTCTTAACTTACTTGATGAAGAAGATATAATGCTATGATTATACCAAAGAAGTAAAGGGGTACTTCTCCATTGGAAACAAAATATGGAGTAACCCAAACTAATAATGTGCCCACTAAACCAAAAATCAACCTGTAAAAAGTCAAATTTGTGAAAATTCTAATTATAGTTATTCAATCCGATTTTTCAAACTAAAAAAAAATTTACCTGTAAGGCATAGCTTTGAGGAAAACATTCATAGATTTGGGTCCTGCTGTGTATTTTGATATGAATATTGGTAACAGAATTTGTAATGGTATTAATGGAACAGCCATTAATGCAATTTTTTCTTTTGGAATGCCAGCTTCAACCATTTTTAAACCAGTTACTGCATCACTGGCTGAGAATCCAATCTATATAAAAATAATCATGCATTATATTTTTTTTAACATACTACTTGAATTTTGATTTTTGTGAACGAAATATCAACATACTTTAGAAGTCAAGAGAATTAATATTATCAATTTTATGTTTGGCAATTTCATTGTAGACCATAACATCTGGTATGATTCTTTGATATTAAGTGATTCATCTTTAGGACAAGCTTCTGCATCTTCTCGTTTAAATATTCCAATAAAAGTTGTAGCTACAATGAAAATACATCCCCAAAAGTAAAGAAATCCTAAAAACATGTTCAAAAGTTAAATTTTACTGCTGTACAAAAAAGAAAGCAATGTTATCACAATAAATACCTGGAAGTGTGATGAGACCTTCATCTGATGGCACTGACCTCAAGTAGGCATTGCAAAATGCTGGTGATTCAAAAGCCATCAAAATTACATAGCCAAGGAAAAAGCCAGCTGTTTGCCCAACACTGTTACAGGTTGATGCATATCCTACATTACACCTGCAACCATATTCAAACAAGAATTCTAAGTTTTTTTTATAATATTTTTTATCATAATAAAAATTGATCACAAACCTTTTTAACATAGTTAGAGCCCAGCCATCAACAACAATATCTTGGGTGGCAGCAAGAACATTTAAAGCAAAAAATAGCACTGTTAATAAGCCAATATTTAATTCATGGCCCTCTGTTTTTCCTAGCCAATTATCTACATGTTTGGACAAATATAACATAAAAATTCCCATAATGTATTGAATGGGTAGAAGCCAAGTTTTTCTTCTGCCAAACTTTGGTATAAAAACTGCATCAACGATTGGAGCCCAAAGTAGTTTCATAGAAAATGGCCACATTACAAAACTAAATTCAGCCTGAATTAGATAAAATTACAAATTATTATTTATGGCATTAAATGCTTATAAAAATCTCATTTAAAAACTCTACCTGTTGACGATAAGAGACACCTCGGTTTTGCAGCAACATGGGAATGGAACTGCATAATCCAAGGGGTATCCCCTGCAGGAGATACAAAAATAATAGAATGGCAATATTCTTTTCATCTCCTTTGATGTTGCTTTTCTGTTCAGCAATTTGGCCCTGTGGCACAGGCTGTTGCTCGCCGAGCTCGACAGCCTCCTCCATAAGGTTGTACTCATAATCCCTATCTGCTCGTCTCCGCATCTTGGTTTTTGCACTCTTCCTCTTTCCTCCTACTTCCATGTATTATCTCTATTATCTTCAATCAATAGTAGCTAAGCTACAGTGTGTGACACATGCACACACGCTCTGCTATCAAATCAAGTAGATCATCAACGATTAATGGACATGAATGCACTCCACTGATAGTGTGCTTTATTTAAAGGCAGAGACTCGTTTCAAGCAGTAGATTTTGCACCAGCTGTTTATGACAACCTATAATACCTTAACCTCTTCAATCACAAAATGTGCACAAAATTTTAGCAGACATTGACAGCTGCTCTTATCCAAGTATCATAAATGATGATTATGGTAATTAATTCGTACGATCGCGTAAATCCACGTCATGTCACTACTGAAAGACTATAGTGGCAGTGAGTTGCGTGTATACTACGCACCGCCGTCTACCCGCATGTTCGGCAGTTTCCGATTTTCTAACTGACGCTGCTGCTAGTTGAAAATGACAGTGCTATCGAAGGACAGCTTCAGTTCTTGCTTGCACGAAAGATGACTGAATTCAGTTGCATAAACTACAATATCATTCTCAAAATACAATTTTTTCCTTCTTTTATTTTGTTTACACGCACAAGCGCGACACGGGCTGCTCGCAAGTAGGAATGACTCTTCGTGTACCGAGCTTGTGCCTCGCGAAAAACCAACTACAGATAATGTACATATACATCGGCGCACATGCTGCCACGTTGTTTTCATCGCAGACGACCGAACGCGAGCGGAAACAGACGAGTGCTCGGTTTGAGGCATTGCGTGTTGAGATGTGATTCGGGCTCGCCGCGACTCCGAACGATGCGTTCGAGCGCAGTAGGTCGAATGGCATAGCAGGAGAGTCGGTGCGCAATATTCAATAATGCATCCTTATCTCTATATAAGAGTCAGATATTTAATTTGCAATCGCATCCAAATATTTGAGAGCGTTTGAAGGATGGGACATGATCGATACGTCGTTTATTTTACAACGAAAATAATAAATAATTGTAAAATTATAAATTCGAAAAACTGAATGATACCGGGGAAAATTTCAATGTAGTCACATTTAGAACAAGTAAGAACAACTAAATTAAAATAATGTTTTCCTTATCACACTCGCTGTCATTGTCATTATATAACTCGGCGTAAAATCGTCAACTCTTATTTTTACTCCATAATGATGGATCATATGGTAATAAGATAGGAGTAATCATAAGCAAGGATGTAATAAGTAAAAATAGGCATCTACGTTTGTTTGTGAGCTTGTTTACATTTATGCGCGCACACTCACACACACACACACACACACACACACAATATAGACGCAGACGCGCTTTTAAACTTTGTTTCGTCTTGATCTCTGATTTTCCGAGTAAAAGCAGAAACGATCGTAAAGCAGAACGAGCTTTAAAAAAACCCGACAACAATAATGAGGTCGGTTTATTCGAATGACCCGACTCTTTGCTCGTATTCTACACAGAATTGTATCTTGTCGATCGTTCTCGAAATGTTTGTAATCGTTCGCTGCGAATTTTGGGCTCGATCGCGCGAAATCGGACCGTTGTGCATCGAGAATTCGAAAAGTATTTTATATACAAGAGAATTTCGCCGGCCGCCTTTTAACGTGGTTCACTGGCTTTTATGCGTTGCCTAAAAATAATCTTTACGAAATTCTGGTTTACAGCTCTGGTCCGATGGCGATGGCGTTCATTATATTATATTCGCGTAGTGCAGACCGAAAGTTGCAACACACGTACATACATATAACATAGGCGCCCCACGCTCAGCCACAATCAGCAGCGGCGGCAGCGCGAGTAATAATTTAAAAATCACGTGCAAAATTACACGCTCCCGTAAGCATCATCGTCTCTATCTCTCGTCGCCTCTCGTGCTCCGTACGTCATTCGCGCGATATCTATATAGATATATTACATTGTTAAATT
The DNA here is from genome assembly GCA_902732785.1 of Trichogramma evanescens. NCBI lineage: Eukaryota > Metazoa > Arthropoda > Insecta > Hymenoptera > Trichogrammatidae > Trichogramma > Trichogramma evanescens. Next base: position 30,815 of record CACVKI010137937.1, on the reverse strand, counting down.
AACGTTATACGAGCCTCGGGTGTGTGTGTGTGTGTGTGTGTGTGTGTGTGTGTGTGTCGGTGCGCGTATATGCATACCACCACTACGCGTTCTCGATTGCCCGCAATATAGATATAGGTATATTGTAGTACGCGGTAAAAAAGTGCGAAAGGTTTCGGAGTAGCGCAGAGCAGCGCGGCTATAGAGCTGCCTTGGTTGCTTGCGGCGAACCGTGGGTGTGACCAGTCATTGAGTCGCAGCCCGTCACAGTGGTAAGTTCGGAGTTTCTTCTCTATACGTCGCGTTAGCGTTGAATTTATACCTCGGTATATATATATAGACTATATAGATATCGTACACATAAATAGAGGTGATTAGCCGGTTCTTGCTAAATTCGTAATCGTTCGATTATCTCGAACTGCTGATCGCGCGTGCACATCTTTATTAGGCGAACTTTGGACGTTTTTTAATGTGCGTTACCAGGACCAAATAATACCGTAGGATTTCGGTACGATTGCTCCGATTTTTACTGTGCGTCGAGCGCGAGCGTATGTGTGCCGAGAGTACGTGCGTGCGTCTTCGGTCCAACTATCTCTCTCGTTTACACTTTGTATTTTCTCAATCGTTCGTGTGTGAGTGACAGATTCTCTATACATTGCTCGTACATATTATTGTTGTGCGGACGTGTGACCTGCGTCGTCTTCTGGCATCAATTAATAAAAGTGTATATCGCGGCGCGCGCGCATGTGTGTGTGTGTGTGTACATAACACAATCAAAAAAGGACCATGACTGATCTCTTGCGTATAATTACACGCTGTATGTGTGTGTGCGTGCGTGCTCGTGAGCGTGAGTGTGTATAGTGTGTCGGCGACTGCAGCAGCAGCACAAGCCGCCGGCAGTATACTTCGCGGAGCGCGTCTAGTCTCCTCTGACCCGCTTATACACATTTACGATTCGAGAAATCGATACTAGCTAACCCATATAAATAAAGGAGTTTAAGTACTACCTTTTTCCCATTGTCATTATTTTTATCCTTCGCGAATATATTTGTAAAGGGGAAAAATCGAGCAAGGCTGTAGCGCGCAAGATTTAATCAACGCTTTTTTTTCCTGACTATTTTCAGATTAACGTGAACCAAGTCCCAAGCATCGGCAATACTGTCAAAATGTCACAACAACAGTACTATCCATTCAAGGTGAGTTTTAAATTTCACTTTTTTTTGTCTTTTCATGCGTACATCGTTTTAAACGTTTTGCGAAATTTGTCTGCTCTTGAAATTTATCGCTATCCGAAATTTTACCGAGTGCACAGTGAATAATATTAACGATGATAATCGAGCGATCTTTCGCATTGTCTATGGCTCGCACATATGCGGCAACAGCCATCGTCGCTTATTTATGCGTCATTCTTGACATACTTTTCAATTTTCTTCTTTTTCTATGCTTCTTTTCAACGTTACTTTCGCTTCTTCGATATTTTTCAAGGTTTATTTTTGGATAAGGTGTGTGCGACCAGTATATCATTTCTGCGAAATACCAATTGGGATGTAATACGCCGGTTTAGCAATTTTATCAAACGCGTTACGTGCGATCGATAAACAATTTTTTTGTAAACACTTTACTGGAACCGCCCGGCCTGGGGAGAGATCAGCAACTTTGCGATCATTTATATTTTTACGTTAAAAAATAAGCATCGGAAATATACGCGCCGAACTACAATCGATGACTGACACTCAAGCTCTCGCCACGAGGCGTACTTTAACGACTCGTTTAAAGAGCACACAAGAAAGATGTTTTTTTTCTGATTTTTGACGTTTTCGTCGTCGTTTCTCTTGTATTAGTGCACGCCGACGGTCTACCCGGCCGATCCGTTCGACGCGAACGCCGACGCGGCGGTGCTGCGCAAGGCCATGAAGGGCATCGGCACCGACGAGAAGGCCATCATCGACGTGCTGACCAAGCGCGGCATCGTCCAGCGCCTCGAGATCGCCGAGGCCTACAAGACCCTCTACGGCAAGGACCTCATCAACGACCTCAAGAGCGAGCTCTCGGGCAAGCTCGAGGACGTCATCGTGGCGCTCATGACGCCGCTGCCCCACTACTACGCCAAGGAGCTGCACGACGCCATCCAGGGCCTGGGCACCGACGAGGAGGCCCTCGTCGAGATCCTCTGCACCCTCAGCAATTACGGCATCAGGACCATCGCCGCTTTCTACGAGAATGGTATATATATAGAGAATGCTTATTCTTATAATTATGACGATGCGACGCGCGATGACAATCAACGTCTTTGAGTCAACTTTTGAAAAAAAAAAAATTATTATTATTATTCGCGAGAGCATTTCGCAATGCGTAAACGAGCTGTTTACGCGATGAATCACCTTCGTTGATGAGATCGATGCTCGTGCGATTATGTTGCTGGTTACCATGATGTTTATTGCGTACTTGAGAATTCCACACTCGCAACTTATGCGCACTGCGTGAACTTGAAGCGAATATTCTATTCAATAATGTTGCACAAGTAGTAATAGTAGTTGTAGAGAGAGGGAAAGAAATCGCTCGAGTCTACTGTACAGCTGTTATACAGAGACCGCAAAAATGAAGCTCGACGAATTGGCTCTTCTTTACTATATTCTATACTCGTTGCGCTATGTAATTGCAAGCATCATGACTGCCTTTACTAGCGCGTGTCTACTTATGACGGATGCTGTATAGCCCCAGCTAAAGTGATGTCATCGATGCTTTTGCCACATTAACGTGCTCGCTATATATATATTATAACATACACGCAGCAGGCGATGAGCCTTCGCTTCTGCGAATCGTACACGCGAATATAGATTTTGTATTCCGAATATATATGTGTTTTATGTGTTTCGCAATTATACCGATGCAAATTGCTCGAACCAAGGCCAGTTCCTTATTTCTTTTCTACATCCGCAGTCTATCATAAAACTTTGGAGAGCGATCTGAAAGGAGACACTTCCGGCCACTTCAAGCGGCTGCTGGTTTCGCTCGTGCAAGCCAATCGTGATGAAAACCAGGGCGTCGATCATGCCCAGGCCCAAGCCGACGCTCAAGCTCTCTACGAGGCTGGTAATGCTCAAGCTCAAACTTTTCCTATTTTTTTCCTACGTGTGATTGTTCACGCATTATTGATTGAATTTTAATTGGACTCGTTAAAAAGGTGAAAAACAATGGGGTACCGACGAATCGCAATTCAATGCCATACTCGTGACTCGCAGCTATCAGCAGCTCAGGCAAACCTTCATCGAGTACGAGAAAATTTCCGGCCACGACATCGAGACCGCCATCAAGAAGGAATTCTCCGGCAGTATCGAGAAGGGTCTGCTTGGAATCGGTAATTTCAACCTCGGCACGCATCTATTTTGCTACAAACAACATACTAATAGTCTTTTGCTTTCAGTCAAGTGCGTCAAGTCGAAAATTGGATTCTTCGCCGAGCGCCTGTATGCAAGCATGCACGGAATCGGCACGAAAGATCGCACCTTGATTCGCATCGTCGTTTCGCGAAGCGAAATCGATCTGGGAGATATCAAAAAGGCCTTCGAGGAGCGCTACTCAAAGTCCCTGGAGAGCTGGATTGCCGTAAGTGCTACACGATTTTTATCCCTTGGTCTATTTTTTTCCATTATCTCTTATTTAGTGCGTTATTTCATGTTATTGTACGAATAATCTTTGAAGCTAATCTCATTATCGAACGTCTAAATGACAGCATAGCTATCTTTCACGAAACACTTTAAAAAAGTGATTAACTTACTTTCCATTCAACCTGACACCTATAAACGAAGAGTCTCTACCATCGAGCTTTTTATAACTTTTCATTCCTGATAATTTTCTATTTAGATGGCTGAAATAGCTAGATTATGTTCTTGTTTGTTGCAGGGTGACACTTCCGGCGATTATAAGAGAGCTTTGCTTTCGATTGTATCGAATTAAATAACGCAAAAAAATTAGTTACTGCAATATGCTCGAAACAATTCTTAAACGTCCAAAAATTGTTAAGCTGATATTAGATCTCTGTAACAAAGTCGCTTTATCATCGCATAGCGCCGAACGAGTCTTAAAAATATTTACCAGTAAATACGCTTATACGATATGTGCAGTGCTTAATCAATGTGTTCATAAAAGAAAAAAAAAATTCTATTTAAATGGCGATGCTTAAAAATTACATATAAGATTGATTACTAAGAGATGTTGAATTAAAATTCGTAGTTCTTTAACTTTTATGGATAGCTTTACAAATAATAGAATATATTTTCAGTCTCGTTAATCATGATTTCATGTTTATTGGTGCGTTATACATCAAAGGAATACATACATTTACAAAAATGTACCAATTATTTATTTTTATATTTTTTTCAATGTACAATTTCGTATTGTAAATGACAAAACACACTTACAAACGTAAAATACGTTTTTTTATGAATTAATAACTTAATTTTTTTGAACAAACCAATATAAAATGTGTGTAAGAGTACATATGACTCAATTATGGGGATACATCAATTCAAGTCAAATGAATAAAAAAACTTTCCGACTTTCTATTGAAACGAATATAATCAAATGATTTATATTTTTTATTAAATTTTTGAAAAATGACCATTATTTTTATATAATATATTTTTATTTTAACTACATATGCAAGGTGTAATTTGTCTATTGTATTATACTTATTGTTAAACTCTAATGATGAATAAACCGGAGTTAAATGGAAAGAGAGTTAATGACTTTATTTATACAAAATATTTACAGCTCAAGGCGTTTTTAAGCTTACCAATGCTATTTACCTGTAGAAAAATTAATTTAAGAACAATTTTTTCATTTCAGGGTGACGTTTCGGGTGATTACAAACGTACGTTAGTGTCACTCGTGGCAGGAAATTCCACAGAAGATTGAAAGTATTCCGAGAAAAAGTGCAATTATGAATCTAGATAACGACTTTATACTGTTACCCTTTATATTGTTTATTTAAATGTTGTTCACACTTTATGACGGAAAGATTCAACAGATCTTACGCCGTCTCCGGTTATCTAAAAATAATAGAAAAAATTTAAAAATAGAATCTCAATGTTAATAAAATTATTTTGTATGTATATATGAACATCTTAGATGATGTTAAATGTAAATTAGATTGATGCCTACCAAAAAAGTGACGGATATTTCAGGCATAATCGGACTTTTTAGTAGACGAATCGCAAACTTGTCATCGCTTATTCTTGTCGATTCTAATTTGTTGAAAACGACTTCAGAAACATAATGGCCACCTGCTGATGCATAAGACGAGTTTCCATCTTTGTCCGAATGGGTTACAATTTCATTTGTAATAACAATCTTTAAAAGGTAAAACATTACAAGTGTGACATAAAACGTCTTTTCATTAAATAAAGTTTGTAGATTTGATATTCATCTTACGGCTATGTCATGTTTGATTGCAATATAATTCAAGTCATGTAAAACTTTGGAAAAATAAATTGGCCGGATTGAAGGATCATCAATGCTACAAATAATTGGCATAGACAAGCTATCTATGATTATGACCTTGACCTAAACCAAAAAATGATTAGAGTTTCAACTGCCTTGGAATTATACTAATAGTTTTTGATTTTTTTGTTACCTGTTTACCATTATATAATATATCTACAGCTTCTTTCAAGTAGCTTATGACTTCTGAAAATTCGTCCAACGAAGACGGAGATAAAAGTTGTATGTTTTTCAATACTTCTGATTCTTCCAAAACGATTTTACCAAAAAAGTTATTGTATCCTTTGATTAATTCTAGAAATTAATGGGAATAATCGAAAAGTATTGTTAATTTTTTTATTTAATGATTTAACTAAAATTGTATGTAATTTGAACAAATAAAGTAAATAATTAAATAATAAATATATCTATTTATTAGCCACAATTTTTATATACATGTGTATTATATTACAAAATATTGATTTATTTTTCAAATATAGTCTATTTTGTAAAAGTAAAAAATAAAATATTAAAATTTAACAATATTAACTTTGCCCTAGCATTGAATAAGGATTATTAGCATCATAATATGGTTCATCATTGTCAAAGTCCATTTCAACATTTTGTTTCTCTTCTTCATAATTAGAATCATGTGTATGACGTTTATTTTTTTTCTTTTTTTTAACAACTGTACTAACTGTCGAATGAAATACTTCTGGACACATCTTTTCCATAACTTGTGTAATTGAAACATATAATTGTAATAAACTAGTTGAATGTTGGAGTAAACTTTTGATATAATCTTCAACACTAGTTCTAGTTTTAAAATTTTTGTAAACATTGTACAACAAAGTTCCATTTAAAAGTTCAGATACTTTTGGAGATTCATATGGGTATCCAAGCAAAGCATTCAAATGTATAGTATGCCTCAAACAGTTTTGAAATAATGAAAATGCATGAACAACGGATATATGAAATTTTTTAGGATTTATAAGAACCGCATTATCAATACTGAAATTAGATAAGAAAAACGAAAATGCACATAAACAGTCATCAAAATCTATTAGACCTTGTGCTATCTGAACCGGCATATTTATGTCTAGTTTCAAAAGTGAAAGATTTTGTCCTTTTTGATTAGATTTCAAATTCATTAAGCGACTGCCATACTTTTTGTCTAAGTAATTTTTAGATCTAATGAATCCAATTTTGTTATCAACTGTATGAAATAACATTGTAAATAAAAGAGTATGCATATGATGCTTGGTTGCAAATTGCGAATTAGCTTCTTTGGACCAAAACTTAATTGTAGCTATGTACAATCTCCAATTTGGTGGGAATTCTTTTAATAATTCATCATTAACTCCAAGAATATTGTCTATGATTTCTTTTCTTGTTGTGAGAGGAAGATTACGTAGTTGTTCAAGTTTTGGGAGATTGCAGCTAAAGATTTCATCATTACACATTAGCTGAAAAGTGTTAATTTTTGTGAATCCTGATCGAGTGATATATTGCCACCCATTTGCATCAGGATTACCAGATGCTAATAATTTAAATATTACTTGAATAATTTTTAAACTAATATGAATGCAAGTAACTTGACTGAAGTCTTCTATTTGTACAGGACAAACATATAAATGTCTCATGACTATATCTATAAAGTAAGATGGAAATTCTGATGCTTGAAATTCCTGTATAAACCAGGAAGGAGCTCTTTTTCGCAATTCATTTTCATTTATAGATGGGACCACATCTAAGTCATCATTAGGAGTACTCTCTTGATCATCTTCATCAAAACTCAAATCAGATCCATCATCATCTGTTGAAACTTGAATGATTTTCAGATTAAACACATCTTGTGAAAATTTATAAGGTTTCATTGATACTTTATTTATTGCTTTTTGAATAAAATCTTGTGAGAATCCCAACGAGTACAACATTCTTGGAGAGGCAATTAGGTATCCATTTATTATCATTTCTATTATTTCCACTATTTTTGGTCGTCTTTTTGGATCTAATTTACTTAAAATGATAGCTACAGCATTATCTAATGTCTGGTTCTGGAGCCATTTGAATACTGCTTCAATTCTGCGCTGCTGGACATTATATTTTCTTTTTGATCCTTTTGCAAGTTTTAAAGTCAAGAAAAAGTCTTTAAAAGTAGTTCTTTTTATGTAATCATTACCTAAGAGCGTCGCAGCTAAAGGTAAAACAGATTTATCCATTCCTGGAAATCTTTGAATAAAATTGTCAGGTTTGAACAATTTACAAGTCTTCATGAGTCCACCATTTGGTGCTTTACATGTTCCTCTGTCCAAGGTACAAAATGGTATATACATAACATCAAATATGTAAAAGTCAGAATCAAAACTTAATATAGGACAATTTAATAATTTTGCCACTGAAGCAATATCTTCATCTGCCTCAAATAAACACTGAACGCACTTGATACCTTTTTTAGCAGCAACTTCTTTGAATACCTCTTTCATCAATAAAGGAAACACAGGAGTCTGAACTTTGTGACTCGGAGACATTTTGTAAGCTGATAATATTCTGTCATGAGTTCGACGAACAATAGTTTTCATTTTTTTATCTTCCGATCCTCCATCTATGAGAATCAAAGGTGTGATCTTGCAATCCAGTAATTCTTGAAAAAATTTCGATACACAATAGGCAAATTTATCATAATCGCCTCCAAAACATTCATTTCCTTTGGCTTCTCGAGAGTATAATTGCGAGGAAATACTATTACCGTCGATGACCAAATAAGTGTTATGCAGATGATAATTTATCAAATGAATATCTGCATTATTCATATATGTCCATAATCCCTGAATACCCATTGTGTTAAATGATTCTTACGATTGACAGCGAAAACTTTATTTGTCGTATTATTATCAACCAAAGGTTATACTGTTTATACAACAAGCAGAAAACACGCACTCGTCAATGAATATTACACCGACAAGTCGTCTGCACTTCTGTTTACAAGCACGTACTATACAGTGCATTTATGAATGTATAATTTAGTTTCGGTGATGACTACATTGATCCATAAGTGCCACGCGTTCAATATCATTAAAGGCGTACATTTTGAAATGAAAAAAATTCTGAATTGATTCGAAATAATTAACAAAATGTGAGTATTAACTTGGTGTAGCTTATAATGAGATGTTTTAACATTATTTTTCAATGTTGATTTACTACACGATTCGTTGCATTATATTTTGATAAAGAAAAAAAAATTATTTACTAATAATATTTAATAATATTAAATAATTATTGAACACTGACAAACCATAAAAAAATATTTTAATTTTAATGTGATAAAAAATGTATTTCTATACAGACTTCAAGTCACTGCGATTCTTAGATTACCATCGTATCAAATTGTCATTCGGGGAATCCTACAGCTTAGTGACACCTTATTGTTCAACCGTACCGCACATAGCAACGTCAAGGGGAAGAACAACGGCAACGACTTCGTGTCAAGAAGCTTCAAGAGCATCGTAAAAAACGATTTCGGCAATCTTCGTCTCCGTTGCTCAAGTATGAACAATTACTAGAACCCGCGATAAAATTTCGAATGCTTCTATTCAGCTATTGGCAAGAATTTTCGCGCTAAAATCACGCTATGTGCGCAAGCATGCGTGTCGGATATCAGCAAGTAATTCTTTTTTAATCACTTTTCAGTTCAGCAGTTCAACTGGACTTGAATGCACTCGAGCAACAGGTTTGCATAAGAGGCAAAATATTATACTGCTCCTAACATTAATCACTTGGAATTAATATTTGCAATAATTGACAAGATGAATCGCAAATTATACACAATCGACGATGTGAGTAAAAAAAGATTGCTAATTTCAATTTTCAAGTACTATAAGACTTAATTTAAAGTCTAATTAGAGTTTTATTTATGTGGTGTAAATTAAAAATTTGTAAGTGACATAACCTTTGACACAAAAAATATATAGTTCAAAATTTAAAAATTCGCATACTTAGTTGTAATAATGTAACACAACTGACAATATCAATTAACTATAATTTTAGTTTCCGAGTCTTAAAGCCAAACATGTGCATATCCAAGATGAAGCAACAGTTTTGAAAAAAATTAACATTATGATAAGTGGAGGAAGTGACAAATTACAAGTAAGTTATTTAGCTAATCATAAAAAATGTAAAATAAAATTGTTTTTCCAATGATTTCCAATTGTTTTAGGTAGTTACAGATTTTGACTTTACTTTAACAAAGACCCATAAGAATGGCAATAAAACACTTAGTAGTTTTTGTAAGTATTTCATGTTCTTAAAATATTTTGAAATCTCTTATTGAAACAAATATTTTTAGGTATATTTGAAAAATCAAAGCAATTGCCAGAGGTCTACTTCTTAGAATCTCAAAGATTGTTGAATAAATATAGACCTATTGAACTGGATCCTAAAATACCTAAAGAAGAAAAAATAAAAGCTTTGGATGAGTGGATGAGTCTTTGTAATGATTTGTACCAAGGACTTCAATATAATATTGATGAATTAGATAAGCTTGTTGAAGAATATGGTGAAACTCTTCGTGATGGCACTATTGAATTATTTGATCATTTGAAAATTCAAGAAGTTCCTGTTCTTGTATTTAGTGCAGGACTAGGAGATGTAGTAAAATCAGTTTTGAAGCATCACAAAATTCTACATGACAATGTTAACATTGTATCAAATTTCCTCAAATTCAATGGAAATGTAACAGAGGGTTTTCAAAATCCTGAAAAACTATTACATGTTTATAACAAAAATGAAGAATCAGTGGATGAAAAATATCATGAACTTTTGAAAGAACGCACTAATATACTGCTTATGGGTGATTCTTTGGGCGATGCTAATATGGCTGATGGAGCTAGTAAGGAATCAGTAATCTTGAGAATTGGATTTCTTTATCATCATGTAAGTATCCTTGAGATACTTTTAAATCATTTTTTAATTCAGTTATAACATTCTAGACATACTCTTTACAGGTTGAAGAAAATTTACCTTTATACAGGGATACTTTTGACATAGTTTTAGTTGATGATTCAACAATGAATATCATTGAAGAAATATTAAGTCCAGTTTTAAAAAATGTTTCAACTACATGTTAATGTAATAAAATATTTAAAAACTTTTGTAAAAATATAAGGCACTTGAATAAATTAGCAGATTATATTTTAAACTCTTGAAAATTGTACAAATTATTAGAATGACTCATTCCTCTTTGAGATTCCTCGCGAGTCGAGTATGTTTTTTATAAACACGCGCTATCTGTTTTGCACTTGCTTATGTTGGATGTATCACGTGCGCAGGGTATTTAAAAATACTCGTGAGAAATTCCAACAACGGCGCTACTGTCGCTCTCATTTAGACATTGCAGAAGAGAAGCATATAGAACAATTACAATTCGACATATGTATACGGATTGTGTGTCACTTCCTATTCCTTAACTACTCCAAATTTCCAATGACAACTGATAGATCTGGCATCACCTCAGTCACACTCAACGGCTCCCACTGCAAACTACTCGTTGACAAATGTTACTCTTGTTGCACATGGGATTCGAGCAAAGTTCTTCGACCTTACAGTGTATTTCTTGACCGTCCAACAAGTGCCAGTGCATTAGCTTCGAAATTTTTTCAAGATCAAAATTGAACTTCAAGGCAGTGGAAACAAAAATGAAGCGCATCATTATGAACAAGTTTTTTAGCAAATTCGCAGCAACAAAAGAGTTCAAGATTGACTCGGTGAGTACATATTTCCAGACTAACGGTAATGACACATCTTATTATTTATGTTAATGGTATGAAATGATTGTGCATTTGACAGAAGATTTCAGGGTTATACATTGTGTATATAGTACACAATACACATACCATGTTCAGGTTAAAGGGGCTTTCATGCTTAAAACACCGCGAAATTTGAAAATTATTTGGTTTTAATTATACATTTAAACATTAAAAGTCAGCATTATAATGAGTTATACTCTATGAAATATAATTGATAAACTATTCGAATTTTTTTAATACTTTTCATTCAAATCATATGCCCCCAAAATGACTAACATTTTATGATACAGTTAAATTTTAGTATTTAATTTAAATTAAATATTGATAAAAATGGAAGTTATATATCTTATCCATGTTTGCTTACAGATTGCGGATTCACTCTTATCAAGTAAAGTTCATTTAAAAGATGAGGCAACAGTGTTTGAAAAGATCAATAAAATCATTACGGATGGACCTGAGAGACTCCAGGTAATGCCTGCAAAGCTTTATAATCATTACTTAAAAAATATTGTGAATTTTACCCGAAGCTAATAACTTTTATATCATTGATAGGTGATTACAGACTTTGATTTCACGATAACCAAGCAACACGAAGAAGGCCAGCCCATGCACAGTAGTTTTTGTACGTATTCTTCAAAATAGTTCGAAATAAAAATGAACTCTCGCGAATAATAACTAACTGAATTTTTATTACTTTTCTAGGTATATTCAAAAAGTCAAAACAATTGCCAAGTAGCTATTTAGAACAATCGAGAGTATTATTCGAAAAATATCGGCCAATCGAGTTGGACCCGCGCGTCCCTCGAGAACTTAAAGCCCGCTTGCTCGACACGTGGATGACCTCGGCGCACAAAAATTTAAAGGGCATCAGATTCTCTCGGGGCGAGATGGAGGGTCTTGCCGAGCAGCACGGCAACGGCTTCAGAGAACGGACCAAAGAGCTGTTCGAGCGGCTGCACGCCAAGCAAGTTCCTATTCTTATCTTAAGCGCCGGACTGGGAGACGTCGTCGAGGCGTTGCTGCACCGGCAGGGAATTTTGTACGATAACATACACATTGTGTCAAATTTTTTGAAATACAACGACGGCGACGTTCTGGATGGCTTCAAGAGGCCGGACAAAGTTTTGCACGTGCTGAACAAAAACGGCCACGCCGTCGACGAGGAATATTTCGAAGTTTTGAAAAACAAAACGAACGTATTACTGATGGGTGATTCATTGGGCGACGCCGATATGGCCGAAGGGGCCAAAAATGCCGATAATATTTTGAAAATCGGTTTTCTGTACCACCACGTAAGTGCAATATCATATAGTCATCTCACAATATTTTGTAATTTCTAGTCTAACGAATGATTTGAATTTGACAGGTGGAAGAAAATTTACCATTGTACAAAGAAACTTTTGACATAGTTTTACACGACGACCAGACTATGAACGTAGTATTGGATATTTTGTCCCCTATAATTTAAGGGTTAATTACTTAATTTATAAGAAAGTGGCTATAACTGTAGCTCAACTTAACAATGTGATCATTCAAATTTTTTCGAATCTTTTTAACGACTGTTAACGATAAACAAATTAATATTTTTATGATGTTATAACGCACAATGATTATTATAATAAATGTACTATAAACACGAAATTCCGAAGTTATTTTCCACGACTCGTACAAAATATTAACTTGGTTTTTACCGAGGAAGCCCATTGCAAGGCCACCTGAAAACGACGACAACCCTTGCTCTGGTATCGCAAGCATTGCAGAAGCGTCTTAAAACACACACGCCAGCCTCTATATACGGAGTAAGCGCAGCCTCGTAGCGCGCAAGCTCGGAGGCGCGACTACTGGCTTTAACGGCGAAATTGCCACTTAGCAGAAAGCTTCTTTGCACTGTAGGGTCGATCGTTGACCAGTGTGCACACGCGTTAAATTGTTATCGATCCGTAGATTTTCTAAATATACATAAAAAGATTAGTTTTTTCACACCCCCCCTGACGCGAGTGTTGTTGGACGCGACGGCCAAAAGTTTCGTGCGACAATGACTAGAACAAATTCTAAAGTTTACATCAGCTACAAACTGCCTTTAAAATGACAAGAGAGCACGACTACTGTCTGACCTCGCACAGCATTCATATACGTCGTTCATTCATCCTTTCAACACATACAGGGAGTGGAGGTGTGGGGGTGCGTGTAGATATATAGGTGAGTACATAATAGCGCGCACAGTAGACGCACACACACTAGTTCGCGTGTATGCACAACTCCGTTATTATATTATCAATACATGCGAGAGCGTATAATCGAGGAGGTATACGTCACGGCGTTGTTATCGAGAGAGAGAGAGAGAGAGAGAGAGAGAGAGAGAGAGAGAGAGAGAGAGACTCTTAAGGCATACATGATTACTTATCGATTAATGTGCTTTCAGGCGCGAAATCGCGATCAGCAGCTTTTTCCCCATTCAAGGTGAGAAAAAATGTGCGAGGAGAGCGTCGAGCTGCACAATCTCTTTTTCTACGCGAACGCGTGTCACGTCTGCAAGAGCAGCGGCAACGAGACCCAGCTGAAGAAATGCAGCAACTGCAAGATGATCTCGTACTGCAGCAAGGAGCACCAGAAGCAGCACTGGCTCCAGCACAAGAATCTCTGCCGAGTCCTGGCCGAGCTCATGGACGAGACGGACAAGTCGAATCCCCTCGAGGGCCACAAGGACTGCGGCAGCCAGGACTGGGTCAAAGCCAAGATGAATCTCATGCTCGTCGCCGGCATGAAGCTCAATCGCAAGCTCCTGCCCTACGAGGAGGAGATGTTCAAGTTCCCGAAGGCTTGCTACGTGTGCCACGAGACCGACGTCAAGCTCCTCGAGGACTGTCCCTCCTGCCCGTGCGCGAGCTTCTGCCACGAACATCGAAAGGACCCGCACCACAGCGCCGACTGCGAGAATCTCAGTCTGTGCTACGAGGTCGACATCGCGTCCACCGTCTTCATGCGAGAAGTGCCGAGGAACAGCGTACCCTACCATACCGAAATGGCTTATCTACCCGCTTCTATCAAGCACTTCATTGATCTCTATTGTAACGAGGATAAATCACTTTGTATTTCTAGTAATATAACGATAGCGCATACGTCGGAATATCTCACTAGACCATTGACTTTGCTTCATGCAATGGAGAAATTGGATCACACAGTTGAATCGATTCTGACGGTGCACGTCATTGGTGCGAATATGCTCGAATACGACGGAGTTGAAATATGGGAAACACTTTTGCATTGGCTACCTTCTTTAACTATACTAAATATTATATTAATCGGACCAGAATTAGATAGCAATATTGAAAAAGTTCAATGTAATATTTGTGATTGTTGCATTGAAAAGGGCATGAAGTTATACCTCGAAACTCATGGTCTTTTATACAAGGAATATGTTTTCAGTGACCAATATTCAAAACCTAATATAATTGTTGGATATAACATAGGCATTCATGAATGTGAAAATATTAATTCACCAGCAGACTTGTGGTCACCAAGTATTCAAATCATTCCAGAGCAAAGATGCCCATTTGTTTTAACTTCTTATACCATGGATGAAGCTCTTAAAGAGCATAATAGAATGTGTGACATTTTTAAACGAAAAATAACACCTCTGTCATGCGAAAGAAATAAATTTTCCAGTCTAAGGCCTCATAGAGATTACGAAACTGAGGGAGTTTATTATCAAAATCAATATGTAATCATCTATAGAGATTTCAAATGATTACTACATTATTAATGAAATTTAATGTTAACCCAATAAGAATTCTATTTTTTCTCTTTGATGTTTAAGCATGAAATGTGTATGCAAATGATAAAAAGCAGAATCAAAGTTTCCATTAACTGAATTTAAAAAAAACTTGTACTTTTATTATGGGACAAGTTGAAATAATTTATTTAGAAAGAATAATTTTTTTTAGCTAAAGTTTTCAAGCAATGGCAAATTATTTTCAAAGAAATCAAATGAATAGTTTTTTATTTATTTTTTATTTAGAATATGCCCAAAAAGAAGATTTTCATTTTCAGCAATCTAGAAAGTCAACAATTGAAGTTATTTGTGTAATTTATAAATTGAATGATTACTTTCGAAATGAGTAACTGACTTTTTGAATCTTGAACATTATTTCAAAAACAAATTTAAAAAAAAAATTTCCAACGAATGATACATTTTTTCCTTGTTCGTATTATATTTATTATAAACTAACATATCAAAGAGTCATCAAAAGTCAATATATGCACATGGATAATAACATTTATTTAGTATTTTAAGAATTTATATAAATGTAAATTATACTGGTACTGTATAAATTAGTGTATAGTTAAACTTTCCTTTTTAAAACAACTATCAAAACAGTTGTTATCCACAATTACAATAAGTGTTAACTAAAATAAAAAATCGCAAAAATTATTGCAGCAAGTAAGTCCAATACTTTTTATCAATTAGTACTGATTTGATAAAAATTAAAAAGAAATCATGAAGTTAGTTTAAAAATTAATTCATTTCTATCATTAGAATATATAAAATTTAATCATTATAACAAAATTTTGCAATGAAAAATTATAAAAAAAAAAATAGTACCTTAATGGGCCATAGCGCTAAAAGCAATTAAAATGACTTTGTGATTTAAATTATTAAGATTTTTTTAAAATCATGTATATCGTATTTTTAACATATACATGTTATGTGTACATCTGCCAAACCACCAACGTACAAATATAACATTAAATAATTCCAACGAGTACAAAAACCAAACTAGATGTAATTTTATAAAATAGTATTACCTTTGAATCTTGTAATAGAAGCTCCACTTCTGGTATCTATGTAAATAGCTCTACCATTCAAGCCACTATAAAGTTCGTTCAATTGCACTGAAATGCAAAGTTGCATACTGAAAAGTATAATACTTGTTAAATTTATGTTTCAAGAATCATGAAAATAAAGGCATTGATTGTTAATAAATGCACTGCCACATTCCAATTACCATATTTGTGTTTTTCCTGTATATGGTGCCCCACTTATTTCAGTTATTACTCCACAATTGAAACCATCATCCAACATTGCTTCTAAGTCTAAGCAACAAACACCTATTTTTTGTCGTTTTTTTTCATACTATAAAAAGAAAAAATTATAATAATTAAATGAAATTATTCTAAATTTACGATTTCAAGCGATCAGCTATTTTATTTTTTACCTCCCAAAGATCTAAGGCAGCAATATGTGGAATTTTCAACCTCTTTTCAAGTTCTGCTTTTTTCAGACCTATTTTGCGCAATGCGTCTGTTGAAAAGTTATCATTATTATTTTGTAAAGTTATGAAATTGTTCACGATGTGTGAGTTTACCTTCACTATTCAAGACATCTTCAATAAAATGAAAGCCTCTGCTTTGTAGCTCTGCAATTGTTTGAGCCGGTAAATCTAAAGTTGTCACTGGTTGGAACATCGTTAAAAATCTTCGACATTAATTGAATTTTATAAAACTCGACATAAAAGAGATGACGATGTCATTACTAATGAAAACTATTCGATAAACCGATTGTCGCTCGTCGGTTCGACGCGATGCACATAACACATTATACTTCGAAAACAAATGAAATTCTGCCGTCTGCCAATCATCGCGAGTTTGAAGCATATAGCAGAAAGGCGCGCGATCATACAATAACAATAGTACTATTGGGATTCGCGCGTAATGAAAAGGCGTCTGCAGCGCGTATGGAAATACATGCGAAAGTCGAAAGTCGAAACTCACTTCAGAGTACTTGTTTGAATATTGGAGATTTACAGTTGGCAAGGCTACAGTTGGCTGGGTTGCAACGAAGTCCACAATCGTCATAAAAAATCATCACAATTATACTAACCAAAAACAAGGAGTGTTTGAGTCGTGAGTAGGCACTGAGGCAGTGAATATCTCTCCTTATTTGACCATAAATAAGAGTCAACCGTTCCGGACTTTATTTCGTTACTTTTGCAACGTTAAGTGATTATCAAGTACGATTATATTTTTGGTTTCTCGTTTAGTGTTATTTACGTAGATAGACGGTATTAATGAATGTTTTTAAATTGATTCTTTATAAAGGATAAATTCAAAATGGAGCAAATTTTACAACAAAAGTTGGCAGAGATCGCGTCTCACGTAGAAAAAAAATTGGACGATGAAATTGAAAAACTCGATAATTTAACCATAGATGACATTGAGCAATTACGAGAGCAAAGACTAAAAGAAATGAAAAAGTTGCATGAACAAAAGCAAATATGGCTGTCATTGGTAAAGATTCGAATGCAAAATAATTCAGTTTTCTATTCTAATACAAATTATTTATAATTTTTATATTTTCAACAGGGACATGGCGAATATCAAGAGTTAAAGGAGGAAAAAGAATTTTTTGATGCTTGCAAAGCTTCAAAAAAAGTGGTGTGTCATTTTTATAAAAATGATTCAGAAAGATGCAAGATCGTTGATATGCACCTGAAAATACTCTGTAGAAAACATTTAGAAACTCGCTTTGTGAAATTGGATGTGGAAAAGTCTCCATTTTTAACAGGTGACTTTCAGTGCGCTGAATCAAAATGTGCTAAAAGTAATCAAGTCCCTTGACTAACATAAAATTTAATTTTTGCTTCCAGAACGCTTGAGAATCAAAGTAATTCCTACAATAGCTTTGGTGGTTGATAGTAAAACCAAGGATTACATTGTTGGATTCACAGACTTAGGCAATTGTGATGATTTTTCAACTGAAGTTTTAGAATGGAGAATTGCACAAGCCAGTGCTATCAATTATAGTGGAGATTTGCTCACTCCACCGGACAACATCAAAATGCAGAAAAAACCAGTGAATAAGAAAACTATTCGAGGAAGAGATTCAGATGACTCTGATTCAGACTAAATACTGAAGCCAGGTTTTTTTTGTTTCAATATATAATCACTTGAATCAAAATACTCACAATTTTTTATAGTACTGCTTAACTCATGAAAGGTTCAACTTCAATTAAAACATCAAATTTTTTAAAATGTTATTGAACTTCGTTTATAATAGTCATTATTATCAAAAATATGTCCAGTTGTGGAATGTGAATTATCAATTATTTTGTGAAAGTTTGATCAATTTTTTTTCTCCAAAGAGCTATTGAGCCTCCTGGTTTACCCATAATTGTTCACTGGAATGAAAAACGATCAAATTTAAATGATATTATTAGGAGTAATAATTGTGGAAATTCATAGCAGAGAGGTAAATTTAAAATATTTTAATACTTTTTATAGCAAAGCTTATGTACAGCGATAGTAAAGATTGAATAAATTTATCAAAAAATAATGCATACTGAATTGTTTGTGGTGGGTGGAATTCCACTTTTCTGGTCTGAAACGCTCTTGTCACGTTCATCCCACAATGTCAGACCACTGCAAGCACAAATTTTCTTGACATTTTGGAAGAGACCTGATGATCTTGCTATTATTCCACATGCTAATCTATGGAAATATGAAAAAAATCAGATTAGGAAGTATTAAAAATTGTTAATTATGTTTTATGCAATAAATGACGGTGTGCGTGTGAAGTATTAGAAATATATTATTTATAATTTACTTATTTTAACGTTATTTCAATATTATTTTATTCTTGAACAAATTGTAAAGAAATTTTATACCAACACAATTTTATAAAAATATCTCTAAGTTAAATAAATTGAAGGTTTTGAAATCCATTATTTATTATTTGAATTAAATATTTTATCAAAAATAGTAATTATTTGATAAAAAAATGTTAACAGTTGATAATTTATTTTCGAAATTTAAAACCTACTCTAACAAGTCGTTAAAGAGCACTTTTAAAAAGGCGCGCTAATCTATGCTATGGTCACGTCACACGTGCGATGAGAAAGGATATCAGGAAACATGGGAAGGGGGGAATGTTTCGAGTAGACCACTTTCCTCTAGTTTAGTGAGATTTGCCTTACCCACACCGGCCTCATTAACTCGATTCGGATTGGTGGAAGATAGATTGCCGTTAGTCGTGCCAAGCTTGGAAAAGTGGGAAACAGCTTATACATTTTTAATTACTACCGCCAGAATTTCGTAGTTTGGAGGTTATAGCGCTCAGATCTAAGTTTGATCTTGACACAGGATTTTGACAGTGTGGAAAGTTGTGTGTACAAACAACTCTCGCTAGTAGTGCGCTTGAACCGCTTCTCGTTAATAAGTAATCCGAGATGACCGGCTCGATTCAAGCAGAGTTAATGCCATCGAGTGCATCCTCGTCCCAAAAAATAGTTACAGAAATTTGCTGCAATCCATTTAGAATACCCAGGCACAATGTTACAAAGAATATTCGTTTCGTAAGTTCCAGCATACGTGATTTGCTGCACCATGTGAGCTTTTCGGGCAGCAAAAAAGTGTGCACCGAGTGCAGGAATAGGGTGCATCAATTGTTGAAGCAACGCAAATATCTTACATCTTTCACAAGGCCATCTGCATACAGAGATATGCCTATGAAAGTAAAGCGAGGAAAATCCGATCAGCTCAATAATGATCATACGGCGAAAAATAAAAAGAACCATCAGTCATCGAATCGTTCGCAAAGATACAGTAGAAGAGTGTCAAATTCATCAAATCGTCCGACAAGGAGCAACAGCGGAGGCCAAGATGTATCAACCCAGCCGAATGAATCTAACCTTAATAGCCAAGGTTAGTAAAAACTAATAAAATATCTTTGCAAGAAAGTTGTGCGTGCTGTATTTTATGTTCTTATCTAACCAAGTTTGCATCGTGCATGCCCTCTGTTCTCTATAGTGCATGTAACCCATGAACAAACAAATACTGTTAACTATATCAAACTCCAAAGTTATGAATTGTTGAAAAAGTTAAATGTCTTTTTTATCAATATTAACTTGGTGTTTATATCAGCATTAACATTTTCATTTTTATATAAAATTTCTTAATTTTACATAAACCGATGTAGTAGCAATTGATAATAAAAAATAATAATAATAATACTTCGTAAGAGTTTAAAAATATTTGTTTTCTATAATATCAAAATTAATTACCTTTTACCACTATCTCCATCAATTTTTGATGCAGTTGTATCACCTCTACCCAGATTATCTGCTTTTTCAGTCACTACCAAAGATCTTCCGATAATATCATGTACATTTAATAGCTTGTCTACTAATCTAAATGTGGCTCTTCCATCATTATCAGCATTAATGTTTCCTAAATCACCTACATGCTAATTACATAAATATTATGTATTAGCTTGAGTTTTACATATAATTATAAATAAAATATTGATAGAAAATAAGTTACCCTTTTACTCGGTAAATCATTGGGTCCTCCATGCTGGGTGTTGTTGGGATTAAAATGATCACCTACACTGCAATTAAAAACAACCATTTTGATAAAAAACTTGATAACTTTTTCAGATAAATAAACTTTAACTTTTTTGATTTCTTAAATATATACCTTTCACATCCTTTTGAAATATCGCCACACTCATGTACATGCAAACCATGAGGTCCAGTACTTAATCCATCAATTGTTCCATCGACTAAGCATCCTTCTTTTGTTTGAACAAATCTAACAACACCTTTAATATTTTCACCATAACTATAACCAGAATTTCCTCCTAACATTGATACTGCACTGACATCATTTTCTGTGCAAAAAATGTATGCTTAATAGTTGCTCTATAAAAAATTGTAGTACTGTGAATTGTTAGCTTACCTCCATATCCTTTCAGTACTGCTTTTCTACCTGTAGTTTCTATTGTTTCTTGTACTTGAGAGAAAGGTAAATTAGTATCCACTATCACAGAACCCTGTTTGAGAGATATTTCAAAATGATTGATTCCTTCTGTTTTATTTAATACCTTTTCAATTGCATCCACACATTTTTGACATGACATTTGTACATCAAACTCAATCTAAAAAATTTTGAGTAATCAGTAATTCAATTCCAATATTTTAACGAATCGTGCATCTTTTACCTTAGCAGAAGACATATTTCCTTATTATCAGTTAATTAAGCGTTTAAAGTTATTCAACAAATAAAAATGAATAAAATGAATAAA
The DNA here is from genome assembly GCA_902732785.1 of Trichogramma evanescens. Classification (NCBI taxonomy): domain Eukaryota; kingdom Metazoa; phylum Arthropoda; class Insecta; order Hymenoptera; family Trichogrammatidae; genus Trichogramma; species Trichogramma evanescens. The sequence goes on along the minus strand of CACVKI010137937.1, from coordinate 9,470 downwards.
AATGAATAAAAATTCTTTTGCAATTCATTCAACGTCAGTCGACTCCCTCTCCTCGCTCTGGCAAAATTATGCGTAAATGCCGTATTTGCGCTGCAGATATGTTGCAATAGGTCGACAGGCGCTATTTTGACCCGCTCAGAAGTCACTTGTGCTAACAATTTCTCGTCACAATTTTTGTTTAGCAGTCGTCGAACTTTTCCCGCTTCGCATCTATCGCAAGCAGCAGATCGTAAAAATGCCGGGACTCGTGCGTTGCCAAGCCACTGAAAATGTGCTCGCTATCCCTTTGTGGCTGCACCGAACGTTGTACAACACGCAGACAGCAGTAGATTGTGTATACACATATGACGTTTGCTCGCGAATACATAGGAAAACGGCGTGTGGTGAGAGATCGATTAATCTCGAAACTTTTTGCAAGTCAGTGCAGGCAATATCGCAGCGCGACAGAACAGCACGTGCGCCGCTTCGCAGATTTCACCGTTGTGGTCTAGCTTAATGCCCGTGTGTGTACATTGAAGAAAACTTGTATCGTGATCTTAAATTAATTTTCATTTAAATATTTCTATTGAACTCATAAATGTGCATATTCATATCCAAAAATGGTCGCTTCAAAAATTAATCCAATGTTATATTATTTTGCCAGTCATACATTTTCTTTGTTAGCCTAAATCGTTATACTTTTCAATTTCTTTCAAAAAAAAGTAAACGAGTATTGAATCATATGCAAGTAAATTTACTCTATGATAGTTTTATTTTTAAACTATGTCTATAACTGCAATTATCATAGGAATTACAGCGCACTCTTGAGTAAATTATAACGCAAGAGCAACAAAAGATGTTTCACATAAAAAAACTGCTCGAGTTCCTACCGATTAGATCTATATGTGTGATCGTCGATGTGCGCGCTCCGTAACTGAGATCGCGTCTTCTTATTTTTCGAATTGGCGCTTCTTGCGTGACAAGCGCTATCTCGGTAACTCGAGTATATTGCTTACACCCATACCATTATTTTCGCACATATACACAGAGACATGGTATCGTCGCACTGTATACAGTCACGCGAATCGTCGGATAAGTGTATACACAATGAAAATGAAGCCCGATACATAGAAAAAAAAGGTCACCCCATGAGCGACAGCTAGCTACAGGTCACATTGACGCGCCTCGCGTATTTCTGCTTAGTCGTTTTTGCGCTCTGCTGCCTATCGGCGTTTATGGATGGAATAGGTTTGTGTTTCTTTCGTTGCACATGTACTTGCTATTGTCTCCGGTTCTCGTATCGAGCACAGTTGTATCGCGCTCGCGAGGTGCTGCTGCATGCCTATACGTGTGTATACAAATTGTGATTGTGTGAGTGCGCGCGCTACACGTCGAGCTGAATAATTATCTTACCTGCTAAACAGGTATAAGTAAGCAACTGTGTGTATCTGTCTTGAAAAAGACGCGGGCCAGAAAATCTCGAACGTGCTGCATTGGATTCGCAGTGCGCGAGAATCGATGATACAAATTTTTATACGCTCGACAATGTTCGCTTAACTCGAAACAACTCTCATCAGGCGATAATGTCACAAGCTTCGAAAAAACGTTTTAACGAACAATTTTTGCTTCTTTTTCTTCGTATAAACGCCTACAATGAGAAAATTAACGTTGCCACGATGCTTTCTGGTGTTGATTTGTTTATATTGAATATTTTCTTTAAAATGCATATTTTTATATTTTTACCAATTATGAGCTATTCAAATTGAAAAAAATCGCTAATTTCGTCTTTTTGCATCGCTTGGAACAATACGAAAAAAAAAAATATTTTCAATGTTGCTAGCTTTTTTATTTGCCTTATTGATATCTCTCAAGCCTCGTATAATTTTCCGAGGTTTTCACAAAAATAACAATGCTTTAAGCGAAAATACTGAAAATCTTTTCATTAATTCAATAAAGCAAATTGAGATGAACCCTTTGCCACCAGAAACTATGGTGGCAGTTATTATTTTATCATTAAAAGTGTTCTTATACAGAAAATTCGACAACAATTATTCGTTAAAAAATTTTCTGACGGTGGCAACGATATTGTCTTGACTATACAGAAATTGCGCTTATTGCAAAAAGCCGGTTGTCAGAGTATGTTTTGCTACTCTGTTTCTGCTACCCGTTATAGGATTCCTTAGTATATTTCTCGAAATCTTTGTTCGATAATTTGACATTTGAAGATTGGATTGAATGAATTTGGTATGGATTGAATTTTTTTACTTATTAAGGAGATGCCAAAACCAAGTTTTTAATGAAAATTTTTCAACGACATTTATAAGATTTTTATCTAATATTTTTTTAAAGTTTTCTTTGGTCTTTTTTACAATCTTAGAACGAAAATTGCTACCAATAATTTTGAAAAAATTTTTCAGTAACAATCGCTGAAATGAGGGTGAAACATTTTTATTTTTCCATTAGCTTATAGGAATCCTATTAATTATTTATCTTATAGCAACCCTACTATTGGTTGTAAGCTATAAACCTATGGGCTTTACACTGGAATTATGTATTGATTATCTTTGTATTGTTTCTTTTTATAGACAGTACTGAGAGATTGGAGCAGGAGCAAACAATGTCACGACGATCTCGTCGATCTGCAGTGCATTATTCTACGTCCAGGAGACATCCGAGACGAAGCACTGCTACACAAGAGGATAGTTCGTATCAAAATGAAAATACAATTCCAAAGACAGTGATACCAAGTACAGATGAAAGAGAACTCATTTGCTGCTTCTGCGGAGGATCTCAGAGAGATGAGACTTTGTACGGTCCATTTCATGAACATGAAGGAATTATTACGCATTATTTTTGTTTGGTGAGTTTGGTACTCTTGTTTCTAATTATATCTTCAATTGAAAAATGTATTTAGTTGAGTTATTAATATTTTTTTCTTGTAAATAACTTTAATTGATTCATTGCAGTTACTATCCTCCAATGTCACTCAAAATGGAGAGGATAAAGAAGGAATTTTAGGTTTTTTAGCTGCAGACATTAATAAGGAAATACGAAGAGGCAAAAGACTCGTAAGAATTTATTTTTTTAAAACATTTATCAATTTTGAGCAACTTGAACTAATTGTTTTTGATTTTTAGTTTTGTTCATATTGTAGAAAAAATGGTGCCACTTTGGGTTGCTGTGAGACTAAATGTAAAAAAATGTTTCACTTGCCTTGTGGTTTAAAAAATAATTCTCTGCACCTATTTTATGGAGAGTTCAAGTATGTATGGTTTGTTTATCTTTAATTATTAAGTATATGGAATTAGCATTAATTTTTTTCATGTTTAATAGATCATTTTGTGAGTCTCATAGACCGAAGCAAAAAATAGATGCTGAAATTCTTGCTAAAATAGCTAATGTTGCAATGGTTACATGTACAATTTGTTATGAAGATGTTGATCCTAAAGATACTATAGGTACATTGTGGTCATCATGCTGTAGAAAAGGTGCTTGGTTCCATCGAACATGTCTTCAAGTAAATATCCTTGAATTAATTTTTCTCTTTCCATTGTTCTGAAAAAGTAACTGTTTAATCTTGAAATTTTTAGAAACTTGCTATAAGTGCTGGATATTTTTTTAAGTGCCCATTATGTAATAATAGGCAACCATTTCGAGACATTATGAAAGAAAATGGCATTTATGTTCCGGAACAAGATGCATCATGGGAGTTGGTTCCTAATGCATATCAAGAATTGTACTATAGACGTGATAATTGTGATGCAAAAACATGTCTTTGTCCTAAAGGAAGAAAACATAAAGAAGAACAAGGGTATGTCAATAAAAAAATTTGATGGAGTAATATTTTATGGTCACTTTAAATTATGAATTATTTGTCTACAGCAAGTGGCTATTGAGTCTATGTGACATGTGTGGTCACCAAGCAACCCATTTACGCTGCAGTGATTTGAAATCTGGTGACGTGGAGTGGTTTTGTAGTGAATGTATTTCTATTACTGAAAGTATGTAATAATAAATCTTTCTTAAATGTTCAAGATATATTATAACTTAAATGGATATTTAAACTTTTCAGAAAAAAAATCTAGTTCAGAAGAAAACGATACTGCGAATGATCAGTCTTTAGTTTCAAGTGAAAATTTCATACAAGAGGAAACGGAAATTCTCAAAATTACGGTCAACGATGATGAAAGTGATTCCGATGTATCTGTAGGCAACAATAAAAATCAAAATGATTCCTTATCCAGTATTCTCTCCAAAGTTTCGTTACGACCGGGACCTCGATCATACAAATTACAGCAGGTTGCTAAACTAAAAAGGTAAAGCAATTATTTAAAAAAATGCTCATAATCTTTACTCTCATGTTTAAAATTAACAATTATGTATGTCTCATTGCAGCGAGGGTAATATTGAAGGTTCGAGATCTAAAAATAAAAGTATTATCGATCTTGAAAGCGACAACGACGAAGTCGAAATTGTTTGTGAAAGTACAATGAAGAAACGGCGCGAAAATTTGGCAGTGATAGATAATGTGTATGCAAATCCACGCATATCTTCTGACGAACCAATAGCCGTGACAGTTTCTGAAGAAACTGACCAGTCTCCCTTTAATATTGTCATAACTAATGTTACGTCAGTACCCCCGGAATTTTTCAACGATGAATTAGATTCCGAAGAAGTTTCGTTACCTCTCCCACTGCCTATTTCTGCACCATTAAAACGTTCACGTGAAAACACAGACGATTTGAAGGAAGAAAAGCAAAGTAAACGGGCCAGATTGGAATTAAGCCCGAGCGAGGATGTTAGTGCAGTTCCTGAACTGTTATCGCCTACAAAAAGCGTAAGTATATGGGCATGTGATTAATGAAATATAATTATTAACATCGTTCATTGATACATTAAAAACTCATAATTACAAAATAACCTTTTCCTTGAAATAAATTCTCACTTGAAATCTAACAACGATCCATCAATCAAATAGATAAATGAATTTATCAATCAGCAAGAAAATCAATTTTAGAATAAAGTTCAATTTAAAAATGGGGCATATAATCAAATTACACACACATACACATACACACGCGCACATATAATTCACTCTTCCCACCGTATTTCCCTTTAGTTATGCTTATGGCGTTCTAACAGTTTGCCTCAAGAACTGAAGAACTCACCAACAACACCTTCAATGAGTCAGCATCAAATCCCATCTCAGATTCAGTTGAGGACTCAACCAAATCAGGCAATTCATCAGCAACCAAAGAAAACACCAGCTGCAACGAACAATCTCAACTCAACAAGTAATTATTAAGCAATTTATTTCAATAGTTAATCAGATATTTTCTTCGTCTATTTTAGGACAAGTTGTATATAACAACCTGTTTTTTTTTTTAACTGAAAAGTTTTTTATTTGTGAAAATGTTGTTATTAATATAACATTTTTAATTAATTTTATAGCACTACCAATGGTAGAATTCGGATTACCGATTGCAGTAGCGACGGCGGAACTAGCAAAGATTCAAGACATGATCAACATAATAGAACTGGATTGATTACAGATCAAGCAAATCTGAAAGATATAAAATTCAAAGTTATAAATCAAGATTTGCACGTAAGTGTAGAGATGCTTTTGCAAGAAATAAAAGTTAAATAAAAAATGTTTACATTTGGTATTTGAAATATTTTTCAGATTAACATTCTTTCAACAAAGATTATAATTCAGCTAGACAAGACACAAGATTTGTCGCCTAGAAATATTGAAAAGTATTTAGTATCGCATCAGCAAGCTATTGAATGTTCTGATTCAACATCTGACTTGAGCGCAACCATAAATAAGTCACTTTCACTGGGTGACGATTCAGCAGTTGAATTTGGCATTGCTCATTCAATAACACCTGCTCCTGTAGAATCGAGAAATTTTCTATTAGAAGATGATCAAACATTATTAGAATATCCGACAACACGGAAACTCAACTGTGGAAGCGGTGATTTGAAAGAAAATTTGAATCCAGAAGTTTCAAACGATGATTCAGAACGTAGTCGTGATAATAGTAATCATGAAAAATCAGGAACGGCGTCCAATAAAAGCTTACCGAAACAAAGAAGCTCCTGGCGAACCCGGCATTTTCGAGCAGTGCATGAAGAAAATCATTCAATTAACGATAGCTCGGTAGGCTCAACAGTTAGCTCACGTTCTTTTGCTAAATCCACGAACGCCAATCTTGACCAAGTACCGCGAAGCCCTACAAAGTCATTACAGCTTTTAAAAAATGTTGAAAATGTCGATGTTAATGATTTTAATAATTTGAATGATTGTGACGAAGAGTTTGACGGAACAGCGCCTATATCTAAAGTTAACACTAATGTAAATAAAAATGACCAAAATGTGCTTACAAAATCAGATATACTTGCTGGGACTAAATTGAATAGCTCAACGCGGGACCATAATCCTGCTTTGCTATCCGAGCATGAACACCCCCAAGAAGATGTAAATTCCGTCACAAAAACTAGGAGCTTTGAAAGTACGTTTGATAGCGGTATTTCTCAAATTGAAAAATCAAAAAGTATTATTAATGAACGAAAGAACTTTGAATATTTGTACGACAAAAAGAAATCAAACGACGGTGGTGATTGTGATGAAAGTAAGACTCGTAGAAGCTCGCGCCGAAAATCTCGAGCTTCCGATAAACATGATTATGTTAGATAAAATTAGGTAATACTTCATCAAGAGAAAATTTATTTTTTATAACAAAACAAAATTGTAAATTAGTTTTTTTTAGATCTTATTCTATTTATTTTTCTACAACAGTATTTTGGCATTGTTTAGAATAAATGAGTAAGTGCGCGCTAAAGAAATAAATTGAAGATTTAGCGGCAGTGCAATTTTTTGTTATCCAAAGTTTTCATTACTAGCTCATAAATTATTCATGAAAACGAATTTGAATGAGTTCTTTGGAAAATGAATTCAGTGTACAGAACATTATTAAATATAGTAGTTAGTTATTAAAAAATAAGTAAATCGTTTTATTGAGTTTTGTGATAAGTTTAAAAAATAATAATTTATCCTATATCTAATCGGTTTTTAGTTCAAGTAAAAGTTACTGTTAATATTTAGTTAATATGAAATTGAATCATATGCTTATATTTTATTATATATTATATGTCATTTGAAAAATAAAATCTATTTCCAAGGAAAATTGTTGAATCAATTTTTTTCTGCAGCTTTAAAAATCTTGAAATATCAATTAACTGTATAGGACATGAATTAATCCATAGTGTATCAGTCTATTTGTTTTTTTAAGTTGCATGAATAATAATAAAAATTCATTGGAAGAGTAGTTCCAACATTACTTTCTGAATTTTGAAAATTGAAATAATTAAACTTGATTTAAATTTTTATAAATCTTAAAAGATTTTAAGATATATCAGTTGGTTCAGTTCGATTCAAGACATTGATGCTTTAAGATGTTTTGATAAATCACATTGAAATTCAAGATATTATGGTAAATTCTATTGTTTTATGCATAGTTGATTTGTTAATTAAGAAAGGCAGATTGAGAATTTAATGATTTTCCTAATTTATCTCTTACATTAGGAGTAACCTTTAGAGATAATAAATACGTGAAAAGTGTAAGTAAATTTTGTGTAATTTAAATTCATTTATTAAAACGATTCAGAATTTTTGGATGACATCTGTATTTAAAAAAAAATAAATAAATGTTTTACTATACATAGTAAATTAATCAGCCTTATAAATAAATCATAAACAGCAGCACTTAAATATGCCTTATTTCACTGCATGCATTTAACGTTTTTGAACGATACCAGTTGAAATGCAGCATTGATCTTTAAGATATTCATTTCTTTATAAAATATTTTAAAATATATACTTTATATTTTATTCTTTAGTTTTATATTCATCTACATTCAGTGTAAATGGCAACTTTGAATCATGTAACATGATTTTAATTCATAAATTATCATATTCTTAATTTTTTAATAAAGTCATTTCTTAATCAATGATAATTTAAGTAAAATTATTGCTAAGTACCTAGATTTCTTAAATTTTGATGCTTGACACAATCAATAAGCATTCATAAGTTCATGAACAATATTTTCTTAAAATATTTTCAACACATTTGTATTTAATTGAATTAATGTCACTTCACCGTTTATAGGAAAACATTGTACTTCAGCCAATCAGTTGCTTTCAATCAACTACTCTTACAGAATATACATTTGACACACATTCCTCACAATCACAAGCTTTATATAATTCCATTTTAATGATATATCATGAAATAGAGTTTTCTTTTTGTACAACAATTATAGTTTCACAAATGAGACCAAACATTTATCACACACTTATCAGCTTTTTTATACTTTACTGAGGTTTCCAAGAAGTACTCAATAGTTTATTATTGAGTTCTCGTAAAATAAGAGAACATGTTAATTGTTTTTCAGGTGATAAACTGCTGACTCCTTCGGTTTCATCATAGTCATCACCACCACTGCTACCACCTTTTTTACCTTTCCCTTTTTTCTTTTTTTTTGCACTTATTTCTGATACATCTCCATCAGTTTCTGTTCCCTTTTTTAACTGAAATTATTAAAAAAATTGATTGAGTATATTAGAAACTAACTCAAAGTAGACTTGCAAATAATAAATTACCTTCGTAGATTTTCGTGTTTGTTTTTCAATTACAAGTGCATCATAGTATACAGGTTTTTCTCTTTTAACTCTGTTTGTTCTTCTAGTTCTCATGGCAAGTTCTGGACTTGGAGGACTTTTAATAGAGCTACGACGAGCATTAAAAAAAGAGTGACCACATCTACATGCTTTACAAGCTACAGGAACCTGTGTAATAAAAAGTTATTTTAGATTTATTGCATTATTAAAAATTAGCTTGGATTATTTTTAGTTGTACATTTAGCCCAGGGATTTAAGTAAAAATAATACCGACTTGGGGACAGTCGTTGCGATAGATATTTTACAATTGTTTCGTAAGTAAAAGATGCTTAAAAATGATATGTACATAAAAGATATAGAAAATTTGTTGTAGATTTTTATTTATCATCGAAAAACGGTCGAAAATATCATTTTTAGGGAGTTTATTGATTTTCTAAAGGAAGGACTAATTAATGCTCAAATATCAATTGACCTACACGTAGAGCTTGTCTGAGGTCATTCTACACGTATGAACAAATTAAAACCTTTTTCTATAAGAGTCAAATTATAAAGCAAGACTTATACTTTCCAACCTATTGATTGGAATAGTAAAAATTAATCGATAGTGCATTAATAAAATTCATCATTGTTCGGTAATGAAAAAAAGTTAAAAATATCATTTTTGATGAAATTATTCGTTATAAACAATTTATTTAAGCAAATTATAGGTTGTTAACAAGTTATAACTAATTCAAATTCAATGCTCGTACTAATTAAAAAAAGAAAGATCAACTTCTGTCGATCGGTTCCGGAGATATTAAACAATTTT